>JAVSBS010013639.1:21760-34483 GCA_033124195.1 Coracias cyanogaster
CCCTCATCCACTAGGCGGGTCACCTGATCATAGAAGGAGATCAGGTTGGTTAAACAGGACTTGCCCTTCATGAACCCCTGTTGGCTGGGCCTGATCCCCCTGTTGTCCTGCACTTGCCGTGTGATCACCCCCAAGATGAACTGTTCCGTAACCTTCCCTGGGACCGAGGTCAGGCTGACAGGCCTGTAGTTCCCCGGATTATCCTTCCTGCCTTTCATATAGACGGGTGTCACATTAGCAAGTCTCCAGTCATCCGGGACCTCCCCAGTTGACCAGGATTACTGGTTAATGATGGAGGGAGGCATGGCAAGTTCCTCTGCCAGCTCCCTCAGCACTCTTGAGTGGATCGCATCTGGCCCCATAGACTTGTGGGTTTCCAGTTGGCCCAGAAGGTCATTAATCACCGCTTCCTGGATTATGAGGGGATTATTTTGGTCTCCATCCCTATCTTCCAGTACAGGGGATTGAATACAGCTAGAGATGAGTTAAAATATGATACTGAACTTAATCTCTGCTTGATATAAAACCAATGGAGGGATTAATTTTCTCAGTATCTCCACTCATTACAGGCTAAGGGACAAACCATGGGCAGTTTATGAAGATCTTCTGCAAGGCAGTGGGCAGAACTCATGGAATCTTTTATCAATGTTATCATTACAATACTAGAGCACCACACACACTACAGGTTAAAAATTGATGTAAAATTTGTTGTGAAGTCATTACAGGGAGGATCTTGCCAATGCAATCAGCCTACCGAGCATGTAGCCTGCAGCATTATGTACCAGTCAGATTAGCCTCTTTATGCTTTGACATGCTACACTGTTGAGAGATTAAAAAAAAAACAAACAACAAAACCAAACCAGGCTAAATCTTTTTCTACTCAAGCATGTGGTACATAAAACATTTATAAATTGTAATCCCCAAGACTCTAAATACTGAAGAGCTTCTTTGGTCCACTTAAAATACAGATTAAAAAGTTGGTGTCTAACCGTAAGAATTTTCAGTATGAGCAGAAAATATATGCCTCGTGTAATGGAAAAGAGTAACAGAAATAAGATGCCTCTATTTAGATTTCTGTGTATACATGACTACAGACACATTCTGTATATTGGGACTCATCCAGGACTCAGTAACCTAAACAAAAGCATGTGGTGTACTGCTGGGTTCATTTTATTGGCAGAGTGTTTTCCCGTGGGCTCCAGTTGCAGTTGTTGTAGAATGGCATGGAACACCTGTACGTTCTGAGACATGTCTTCAGTATCCTGAAATGGCACGAAACACCAGTGTTTAAACAACTGATTCCTGAACAAAATGACTATTTTAGAATGAGATAAATTTTGCTCTAGGTTCTATTGACTTTATTGATTAACATCATATTGAGTTGTCCAAATCTAGGTACCTAATTTCACATTGAGACACCATAGGTGTTTCAAGACATCTGCATGTGTCTATCAGACATGGTACAGGGTTTATGAGTTTTCTGCATGACACTGGAGCAACAGCTGAAAGTCAGACACTGTATCTGAAATGACACTGGATCCCGGTGTTCAGACCACAGTGGCCCTCCTTAGATGCCCGTTGACAACAATGGGAGATAAATGTCTACTACTAACACACATATGGACGTCTACAGAAAACTGTCTAATCTGGACCTGATTCTACCCTTGGCTGTTTGATTCAATTGCCTAATAATAACCTCCTTGCGCTATTTGAGGAACCCTAGTATACAAGGCATTTAGAATAGAATAGAATAGAATAGAATAGAATAGAATAGAATAGGATAGAATAGAATAGAATAGAATAGTTCAGCTGGAAGGGATGTACCACAATCACCTTGTCCAATTGTCTGACCTCTTCAGGGCTGACCAAAAGTTAGGTTACTAAAGGTATTGTCCAAATGCCTCTTAAATACTGGAAGGCTTGCAGCATTGATGACCTCTCTAGGAAACCAGTTCAATTTTTTGACCACCCTCCTTGCAAAGAAAGGCTTCTTGATGACAAATCTGAACCTCTCCTGGTGCAGCTTTGGACCATATCACTGGATATCAGGGAGAAAAGCTCAGTGCCACCCTTTCAACTTTTCCTCCTCAGGAAGCCGTAGAGACCAAAAAGGTCACCCCTTAGAGTAATTTTCTCCAAACTAGACACATCCAAATTCCTTAGACGCTCCTCATAGGACATGCCTTCCAGCACTTTCACCAGCTTTGTTGCCTTCCTCTTGGTACATTCAAAGACCTTCATGTCTTTCTTAAATTGGGGGTCCCAGAACTGCACACAGTACTTCAGGTGAGGCCACACCAATGGGATACAGTGGGATAATCACCTCTTTTGACTGGCTGGTTATACTGGTTTTGATGCACTCCAGGATGCAAGTTTCCAATCTGTCTAGATCCCTCTGCAAGGTATCTTGTCCCTTGAGAGACTCAACAGCATCTCCCAGTTTGATATTGTCAACAAACTTATTAATGGATCATTTAACTCCTATATCCAGCACTTCTGGGTCATTTGCTGTTGCTATTCCTAGAAAACATTTGCTGTTGCAGACTTCAGCAATGAAGACAGGATACTGGCATGAAAAGAGTGGGGTTTTAGCAGGGTTGTCTTGTCAGAAATGTAGGATGCCAGCTGCCAACAAAAATTTGTTCTTTATCTTGGTGAAGACTATAGACCATGTATGTTTATTATGGTATTGCAGTAGGCTAACCACAGGCTAAACACCACACAGCCGCTTGCTGAGAGAGTGCCCTCATCCCAGTGTGACAGCAGAGACAATAGGGAAAATCAAAGCAAAAAAACCCCTTGTGGGTCGAGATAAAAATAGTGTAATAAAAGAAGAAAGAAGAAAGAAAAAGTATCCAAGTGATACAACAGAAATCATGCACCAGCTCCTCCAAGCAGATTGATGCCAAGCCAGTCTCCCAGGAATGGCCACCTTCCCCAGAAAACTCCAATTCCTCACCCAGAAAACTCCAATTCCTCACTTTTTATTCCTTAACATGATGTTATCTGGCATGGAATATCCCTTTGGTTAGCTCAGGTCTGCTGTCCTGCTTGTGACCACTCCCAGGTTATTGTGTACTCCCCAGCCAACACACTACAGGGGCAAAAACCCCTGCCTTATAAAATATAAATTTTGTAATAATAATATAAACCATTATATTATATATATTCATATATGCCACTCTCTACTGCTCAGCAATAGCTAACATGCTGGTGCATTACCACAGAAACACAGAATGGTTGGAAGGGACCTCTAGAGACCATCTAGTCCAAGCCCCCTGCCAAAGTAGGTTCACCTAGGGCAGGTCACACAGTAACGTGTCCAGACAGGTCTGGCTGCTTTAGTCACAAATCAAAACCACAGCACTATATGGACTACTATGGAAAAAAATAACTCCAGCCAGACTCACTAGAGCTATTCACCAGGTAAAGTGGTTTACCAGTTTAGATAGCTCCTTTAAGTGCTATTAGTTTAGGTTTAACAGTGTCAACTTTTACTGGCCTATGATATTGCTTCATTTTGAAACCTAGAGACTGTTGCGGAGGGATTCAATTCTGCCTCAAGATGATTATATTTGTGTGTTTAAAGGTGACCAGACATCAAACTCTCATTAGTCAGTATAAAATCTGAGGCATTCAGCTCACTTACCACTGGTGTCTCAGGTCAGATATAGTTGCATGAAATTAGCCAAGAGAAACTGAAAACAATTCAATTGAGTTCAGAGATGTAGCACGGGTCTCAGTGAGACCTGAAGACTTCTGGAAGCTGTAGCGGGAAACCAGTCTGGACACTGCAGCACTTAAAATGATATTAGGGCTGAGTTCTGATGAGTTAATTGCTATTGAGTGCTGTTTCATATGCTCAGGGTTACCTGAGACACCCCCAATGACTTGGAGATTTCACACAAGACTTCCAAGGGGTTCTCACCCTTCTGCAAAGGCAACCGGAAGCCAAGCAGCATGTCCTAAGGTATCTAGGACAGCATTACTTCACTGTCTCAGGCAGTTGTATCTAAACTACATTTTATGTTGAATCTTGCACCTTTAATCCACTGTTTTATGGGTGACAAACAAGGAATGATGTGTGATGAATAAGTTTTTGTCATAACCTCATAGTTTCCTCCTTTTCTATATTTTCTCAGAAAAATATATCAAACAACAACTTTTTTTTTTTTCTTTTATTTTCTGTTTTAATAAAACTTATCTTATGTCACTACTGGAAATGAGGACTTGATTTATGGAGTGGAGTCAATATGGCCTTTCTGCCAAGACCTGTAATTTAGGCTTTGATTGAACTTCCTAGCTCTTTGAGGATTAAAAGCCTCAGGAAGCTTAGATCAGTAAACAGTAGAGAGAAGCTAAAACTACTGTTCAGTTAAAAATTCATACATTTGTTCAGTGTTCAGTGTTTGAAATCCCTGTATAGTTCTATAATCAAAGTGAAGTTTCTTTATACAGACGCTAGCAGGAATTATACCATCCAAGATCTTATCCTCAGTGAAAAAGTTTAGTAAGCTTATTTATGAGTGTTGCCCAAGCTCCAGTAATTGATATCCAAGATGCTTCCAACTCAAGACTATAATTTCATCCAATAGGCAAGACACTAGCAAATCTTCACCTTCCCCTGGTGCTAAGCTACATTCATACCACCAGATTTGTTTGAAAAGTGGAAGATGGTTTTACATATAATCCTGTGCTTAGGCCATTTTTAAACAATACAGTTCTACCTACAGTAAAAGGGAATATTAAGGCTAGAAAAGACAGACTAGAAATTAAAGATTTTGCTTTGGTTTCTTTCAGCGGTGATTGAAAAGTCCACTACATCTCACCTCCACCCATGAAGTAAGTTTAAGTAAGATTTGTCCGACATTCTAAGCAATGATGAGCAGATTGGGGTCTTATGCAAGTAGCACTAATCACTGCGGTATTGCTGCAGTAGGGAAATAATGTGAGCCGTGTAATGACTGTTTGTGTTTGTAGGCCTCCAGCTCCCAAAAGCTTCTGGCTAACTCTTGAAATCAGCTTAATTATTAAGAATAAAAATAAATAAATAAATAAAATTAAACCTCAGGCTATGATCTGACCTTGAAAATTAGAATGAAACTAAGAATCTGAGGTTCATTATACATTACAATTTCTTAGAAGGTATATTTCTTCTGATACTAGTTTGTTTTTCATAGATCCTGACCATGATTTCTGATAATATTCTGCAATATTATTGTGTTACAGACATTTAGTAAGAAAGCACTTTTTGCCTTATACTACAGAAGAATATATTTGATTGTGTAGTTTGCAATTGTTTTGAATTAGTCTACTGCAAGATTAATCCAGGGTGGAAACAAATCTCAAGAAATCTGATAAATGAATTATAATTTCTCAATCAATTGGTTTAAAAATTCAGTGAGTTTAACATGTATCTGGTTTTTCTATTTTAATATGAGTTTCATGATGAAATTCAGAAGCAATAAAGAAAATGCTTGTATGTACACAGGGAATTATAGAATCGTAGAACAGAATCATTTAGGTTGGAAAAGACCTTTAAGATCATCGAGTCTAAACATTAACCTAACACTACCAAATTCCCTGCTAAACGATGTCCTTAAGCACAACATCTACAGGGCTTTAAAACACATCCAGGGATGGTGATTCAACCACTTCCCTGGGCAGCCTGTTCCAGTGTCTGACAACCCTTTCAGTGAAAAAATTTTCCTGATGTCCAACCTAACCCTCACCTGGTGCAACTTGAGGCTGTTTTTTGTTTTCCTATCACTTGTTACTTGTGAGAAGAGACCAATCTCCACCTTGCTGCCACCTCCTTTCAGGTAATAGGGAGCAATAAGGTCTCCCCTCAGCTTCCTTTTCTTCAGACTAATCAGTTCCAGTTCCCTCAGCCGCACCTCATAAGACTTGTTCTCTAGGCCCTTCACCAGATTCATTGCCCTTCTCTGGACCCACTCCAGCACCTTGATGTCTTTCTTGTATTGAGTTGTCCAAAACTGAACACAGTATTCAAGGTGTGGCCTCACCAGTACTGAATACAGGGGAACCATTGCTTCCATAGTCCTTTTGGCCACACTATTTCTGATACAAGCAGGATGCTGTTGGCCTTCTTGGCCACCTGGGCACACTGCTGACTTGTATTCAGCCGGTTGTTGGTCAGTATCCCCAGGTCCCTTTCTGCCCAGCAGCTTTCCAGCCACTCTTCCCCAAGTCTGTAGCACTGCATAGGGTTGTTGTGGTCCAAGTGCAGGACTTGGCACTTGGCATTGTTGAAACTCATACAACTGACCTTGGTCCATCAACCCAGGTCCCTCTGTAGAGCCTTCCTACCCTCAGTCAGATCAACACTCCCATCGAACTTGGTGTGGTCTGCAAACTTACTGAGAGTGCCCTCTATTTCCTCATCAAGATTTTTGATAAAGATACCAGAAGTAGCCCCAATATTGAAGCCTGGGGAACACCACTTGTGTAGAAAATGGAAAGTAATTCTGTTTCCACCATTGATACACAGCAATAAAACGTAACTAACATTCCTGGCCACAAAGCACTCTATCTATCTATCTATCTATCTATCTATGTATCTGCCTATTTATTTTAAGAAAAAACTATTAGAGTATCTGGGCAAATCCAGTCTTTTTGCCATTTTCATTTACTCTTCAGTTTATTACAAAATATTTGAAATTTTGTATTGTTACTACTCTACCTTTGAGCCTAGTGCTGACAATCTATTTTTCAGAAACCAGAACAATAAAAAAACACTTATAGGTACATGAGTAGCTTATCTCTTACTCAAAATTTCATGGAAGTGTATTAGTCATGGTGAGACCTTTTCCTACACAAAATTCTTGGAAAAGCCAAGGGTTGAGGGAGAAAAGCACAGGAGTACACAGAGAAGGCAAGAAGGAAAACATGTAAAGGCAAGTAACAGTGACATGTCAGGAAGCAAATCCCTTTTCAGCTAGGCTTAGATCAATGAGGTGCACAGGGAAATCAATAGTGAAATAAGAATTAACATTTTCAGATCTCACTCCAAATACACCAGAAGAGCAAAGGAGAAAATTGGATTAACGCCACCCATGACCTCTTTATTAACAAACTCACAGAACAACACGTTGTTAAGCAACTGAGAACAGAGCTGAAACAAGGTTTTTGGACCTGTGTTAGAGGTTTTGTCTTAACTAGGAGACTGTCATCTAATATTTTCCTTTTGGAGGTCTTATAAATTCCTGTATGCTAAGGCAAAAATACCATTTGTCATGAATCATTATTCAATTATATCCTTTCTCTGGAATTATTACACACCATTTGAGTCCCTTATGCTCCTATTTTTCACTTGTTTCTGGAATCTATAAAATCTTTAATACTAGTGGCAATTACTGATTGCCAACTATACTATTGAATATATCTCAGGCTATAACATTTCATCAACACTTTCAATCTTTGTACATTTGTCGCAGTCCAGGCGCAAGCATTCGTGCTGCCTCCCAAAAGGGAAGGGGATTGAGGGCAAAGCGAGATACTACCCCAGCAAGCTCGTAGGCAACCATGGAGATCGATGAGTATTTAACAAGTTTATTACCAAATATATTCAAATAAAACTGTATTTACTCTATGGAGATATAACGATATCAAAGGATGCCATGCCCATCCACTCACTCCCCCCACTCAACCTGGTGTGGTGTGGTGCGTGCGTGTGTGTAGATGTTGGTTTCTACCCTCTTCCGGCGTGTGATGATGGTCGGGTTGACGATGCTTGGCCGGCAGACTTGGGCGGTTCTGATGATGGTGGCGACTTGCCAGCTTTTCGGCACGATCGGAGTCTCTCTCCAACTGCGATGATGATGACGGCTTTTTGCCGCAGTTTTTTCGGCAGCAGCACGTGGTTCACGACTTGGCGGTGGCGTGCAGCTTCTTCAGTGCAGCGGTCCCAGCTTGGGGCAGCAGGTTTCTTTGGTGTGGCGTCCCCAACTTGGGGCAACGCCAGCAAAAGCTTCTTGCTGTAATTTCTTTTGGTTTAGGCGCAACGCTCTCAACTTGGAGCGGTGCCAGTGAGGTGGGGCAGGCAGCAGCTTGGCTTGGTGCCACTCCCACGGCAGCAGCTTTTTCCCTCCCTGCCGTGCTTGGTTCAGGCTTCCCTGGTGGGCGGAAGGCACTTAGAATTCTTAGAGTGTCAGGTTTCTTTAAGTGGCAGGAGGCAGCAGCTTCCCCTCCTCCCCCCTGCCTTCTTCTCCGGCAGCGGGAGGTGGCAGCTTCCCCTCCTCCCCTCTGCTTCAAACTTTTCGGCGTTTGGAGTTGGCGCAGTTCCAGCAGCGGCCAGCGGTGGCACAGGGGGTGTCTGGCTTCTTGCGGTGGCTCAGTTCAGCTGCTTCCTCCCTGCCCCAACTCCTTCCTCCCCTGGCCACGAGGCCTGGGGGGGGGGAAGGCTTGGCAGCAGCGAACTTTCTCTCTGGACGACGCAGCGGAAAGAGGGAGTTTTTGTTTTCTTTTGAGTTTTTATACCTTGCCGCCTCTGCGACTTCCGGCAGAACCATGGCATCATGGGAGTTGTAGTTCTTTTTAGCTGACTTAAAAAGACATTTCAAAATAATGGGTTGGTTTACCACAACCTTTATAGTATTTCAGAGTTAGCCCTACATTAACAGAATTGCTTAAGTTAGCTTGGATTGATGCTGATGTTTTTCTGACAGTACAAACAAGGCTTCCTATTTTTTTTTGGCAGTTTGTCTTTCTGCTGAAATTGAATGAAATTACATGAGACAAGAAAGAGTTTTGCTAGGAAAAATGCCTTCCCTGTAATTCATAAAACATACTTTGAACTGTGAAAGTAGCAAGATTTTTTTTTCTTTAACAATAGGTGGAACTAGGCAACCAGAACATAGCAGTACATATCAGCTTCATTTGCAATAAAGTAATCACATTTTATATGATCATACCCAATTAAGGATTTCAAACACTACCAAAAAAATGCTGCAGAAAGGTTTAGTGAAGTAAAAAATGCCTGATGTTGACAGTATTATAGACAGAACTAAAGTCTCCTAGCTAAAACTATGACTGCTTTTTGCTACCTCTAATCAAAAATAGGCAGTAGCAGAGAAAGAACTACACTGCTTTTGTGTGGTAGTTCCAGGTTCATGTCACCTAATAATTAAAACACCCTGTTTTTATTTTGCACTGATCTGCCATTTCCAAGTAGTTTTAATTCTTCATGATAACTGTTGCATCAGTCCTTTAGTAGATCTTGATAAGTTGACTACCAATATTTTCAATTACATTGAAACCTGACAGCATTTACTCTCTGATAAAACAATTCAGTACTTCATGAAAGACAGATATATGTATACAAAGAAAATAAACATGAGAAAAAAAATTCTTTAGATTCTGCTCTCAAAAAAAAGAGTTTGTTCTGCTCAACAAAAGTCTATAGAATTTCTCCAGCTTCAATCCAATCAGATACATTGCCAAAATTGGGTATGAAGACCTATAAAAAATAACTGTGGGGTGATAAAAAAGAGCCAAAGATATATTGAAATCTTGCCATAAAAAAAAGCTGTTACACTTACAAGCCTATTATTTGCTACATTACTTTGTCTTCACTGAAGTATGCACAGCTCAAAACTGTTTGCAAATGCAAAACCAGATGCTAATCCTTTTAATTTTACTGTTTCCACAGTTTCAGTATATCTCAGAGAGATTATTCAAGACACTCCAATATCTGTATTCAGATTCCTTTCGATAATATTGATACGTTACGCTTTATAAAATCAGGAATAGAATCACTTAGGTTAAATACTGAACACTACCGTGCTGGATTTTATGCTCTGTTTTTGCTACTGAAGACTTAAGGAACCTTTGTTAAAGGAAAACTACATTGGATTGAACTGATAAGTGACTGAATGGAGAGTGATTGTTCTTTTGCCTTCATATATGCATTAAATCAACCCTTAACTAGATGCCTCCCAGAGCTCCAAAATCTTCACAAACATATACAAGCAGATTGTGCTGTAAAAGTTGACTGTCTCATGTTAGCAAAGTTTAATGTTTAAATGATTTTTCTAGTGATATATTTTTCACAGCTGTAGAAATGATAAAATATTTCAAGTCTACTGCTTCTATCTTATCTGAGTGGTTAGGTCTTAAAGAATTATTAACTCCAAATAGATTGCTTATCTTTGCTTTTGTTACTGCCTTAAAAAAAGCCAAAAAATCTACAAATTTTTTTTATAGTGAATCCATACTTCCAAATCAAAAGTCATCCTAAAACTTATTAGGATTGCTATTATTTTCCAGAAATTTCTTTATTGAAATTTATTTCTTTAAATTAAATTGAAGTCAGCCTAGGTTTGTCCTGTACTGACACTAAAGACAGTGCCTGAATGCTCAGTGGTGCATCCTAATTAAGTCGATGTAACCTGTAGTGGTATTCAGAACAACGTAAACTAGGTGCCATAGTTTCTGTTTGTTATAGATTTATGAACACTATGAAAACTTATCTCCCATGCTAATGAGCGAATGAACTTTGGTTCATCATAAATCTCAAACTGAATGTGTTTTATTTTGAATTATTTCCATATTCACAGAAGACAGTTTAAGACTAGAGTTTATCTTTTTTTCTTATTTGGGAAAGTAGGGAAGGCCTGATAATTTTGTTAGAAATTATTTCTTTACATAACAACACTTCAAACAGGCACTGAGGTATCTGGCTTTAGCAACAAATTACCGTGGAACAAATTTCAAAGGGGAAAGAAGAGAAGAGACAGGATAAATGACAAGAGCTAAGAGACCAAACACTTTATACAAGTAGCTTAGAAACAAAAGCAATTAGGTTCCTAAATGTACCATTGTTTCCTCAAGTTCTTGAACTTGCTGCTTGCTGAATGAACTGTATTGGTATGAAGAGATTTAGCTAGGTGTTCAGAGGTCCCAATGCACCGAGGTATTTACAAAGAACGCTGCAAGGTTAGGCAGAAAGAAGTTTGGCAATACATACATCTATACAAAGAAACGTCCATTAATATGTTAACCTTATTTCAGAATATGGATAATTGTTCTTTCTTTCCCGCTTTTCACATATTTTCATTATGAGGTGAAACTAAGCTGAGCAAAAATCCAAGACCACATTTGGATAGCTTAACCAACCTATCATTCACAAACCTTCCCAAAGTGATTAACGACAGGATAAATTTAATGGATAAATAAGTACTAGAAGAAATCTTGCCTTGTAGCAAGATTTCCAGTCCTATGGAAGCTAACTCTGAGCTTATGTGTTAGCTACAAACACAAAGCTTGACTTTTTTGACCATACTGGCACCCATGAAATACTTTTATGTTCTGCTTCTATCTCATTGCTTTGAGATCTCTTGTTCCCTCACTTGAACTTGTTTT
Organism: Coracias cyanogaster; assembly: GCA_033124195.1. Taxonomy (NCBI): domain Eukaryota; kingdom Metazoa; phylum Chordata; class Aves; order Coraciiformes; family Coraciidae; genus Coracias; species Coracias cyanogaster. Next base: position 33,143 of record JAVSBS010013639.1, read on the forward strand.
CTTGTTAACAGGGTACTCTAGGCTCCACCTTAGCCTGCTTACATCTGTGAGTGTGTTGGGCTTTTGTCTGGCAGGGTTTTGGCAGCAGAGGACAGGGCTACTGGCATGGCTTCTGTAAGAAGCCCTGAGAAGCTCCCACTGCTCAAAGTCAGGCCTGCCTCTGGTCAAGGCTAAGCAAACCAGCACCTCTGTGATAACATATCGAAGAGAGGAAAAACCTATTGGGTGGGTTCTTTTGTTTTGGGAGGTTTTTTTTATTATTATTTTTTGATAAGATTCACTTGATAAATTGATGATGGTTATGTTGTTTAAATTAAACTGATTTTGTTTCCCCAGGTCGAGTTCCCCAAGGTCATGTTTCCCCACGTCTTTTGCCTGTGACCATAATTGGTGAGTGTGCCCTCCCTGTTCTTTGTCTGGCCCCTCAAACCTTTTGTTGTTTTTCTTCCTCCCTATCCCACCAGAGAGGGATTAGGAGTGAGCAGTTACCAGTTTCTTGAGATAAATTTAGCTGGCTGAAATGCTCCTGACGCATAGTAATTTCAGACCAGGTGCAAATATGGATTTGTAGTTTGCACTTTTACCACTTTATACACTTTCTGGGGATCTTTCTCCTGAAGTATTGTAGTGGGTCTGGCTGAGCTTATTTTCTCTATAGCAGCCCTCATGGTGCAGTGTTTCATGCTGGGAGCTAGAAGACTCTTGATAACACACCCATGTTGTGACTACTGCCGAACAGTGCTCACACAGCATCAAGGCTTTTTCCAACATTCCCCTGCAGTGGGATGGGGTTGGCAAGATCTTGGGAGGGGACACGACCAGGACAGCTGACTTGAACTGACCGAAGGGATATTCCATACCATATGATGTCTGCTCAACTATAAAGCTAGGGAAAAAGAGGAGGATGGGATGACATCACTTTGTCCTCCAGAGCAACCGCTACATGTATTGGAACCCTGCTTCCCAGGATGGGGCCTGACATGACGTGCTGACGGGAAGTAGAGACTAAATCTTTGTTTTCTGTTTAAATCTTTGATAAATTAATCCTGCACAGACAAGGCTGAATATCAAATTAGTTTTATTGCTATATAATGCTAAGAAGATATTTGTTTTAAAATATATTTTTCATTAATATATGTATTTATAAATTACGTTATCTGTTGACTCATTCTTTGAATGAAGTTTAAAGCATGTGGTAACAACAAAGGTTTTCTATTAACAAGAAGCCACTTCTGTAACATCCAGAAAGGTCTTTGGTTGTTTTTTTTTCTAAAATAAGGTTAACTGTATCTAACACTTGTTGAGTTTTTGTGTGTACTGGATGTTTATTATCATCTAAGT
>JAVSBS010013639.1:63668-74110 GCA_033124195.1 Coracias cyanogaster
GGCCACCTGGGCACACTGCTGGATCATATTGCATCTGATGACATCTCTTATAAAGTAATTTTTGATAATAACGTATTTTTTTTAGTAATATAATGGTTTGATACTTAATTCCACATAAAAGGATAATGGATGAAGTTTTGTTACTCTTACTTCAAGCTTCAATACTCATAACTGAATGTATGTGTTAAAAATAGCTGCATCAGACTATCCTTTAATCAGTATGTTTTAAAATCACTCTCTTATTAGCTCATGTGGCATTTGAAATAGAATCTGATAATCAAAATGTTAATCCACACTTTCTTTTCATAATCTAGTTGTATTTAAAATGACAAGAAATTATTTGTTAGCCTGATTTTTTTTATATTCCTTGTATTTTTGCTGTTGGTAAGAAATAAATAAAAGACTTTCAACTGTTTGTTGTAAAGCTAAGTCATATCGCCTTGTTTGTATTCTTTTCTCATAAATCCTACCAAAATATGCTTGTTGTCAGCTGTATTTGTCACTGTACAAGCTGTCTCTTGCCAGTTTTTCAGCATGTTGTTAGACATGATTTATTGTGTGCTGTCAGTCCCGTAGTTTCTTTAAAAGAAGCAAATATGACTACCATTCCGGAATGAAAAAGTCATCCAAATAGTTGTTAGAAGACTGTAGGACTTTCTGATCATCTGTAAATTGATGGTTACTCAGTCTCTCCATTTTCCATTGTTGGGCATTTTGAATGGGAAAAAAACAAAACAAAACAAAAACCAGACATGAAATCATGCTTTTATACAAATACCTCTATGTTCTATATACTTTTATATAAAAGTTTGCATATTTTCCTGTGTTTTCTAATGCCTTTGATTACACTGAAAGTTAATCTCCTTGGGCTAACAGAATGCTGAGTTATTGGCCAATTATCTCATCATAAAACTGTTCACAAGAGATAACACATGGACAGTGCATAAATCTTAAGACTATATTAGCCATCACTTCATAAATCAAGATCAGGCAGAATTAGTCATCATATCTAGATGTCCATTAACACTACAATGGAAAATTGTGTTCCTTTCACACATACACATTTACACCTCTTCGACAGACTGGTATAACTCAGTCACACAGACAGTGATTGATACTGGACCAATGACTTAAGAAGAGAATGTGATAAATACATTAAAAAATCCACTTACTGAAAAAACCTCCAGTCCCTGCTTCAAGAATTTATCAGCTGTGGCTAAAGATACGTGATGCTGTACAAGGTCCATTTTATCTTCAATGTTTTTCAATATATGGTATTCAGAAAGCCATCCACTCCAAATAGTTCCAAACAATGCTTATAACTTTGTAGTGTACAGTAGCTATGCTCTACAATACACATTACCTTATGAAAGGGAATCAATAGACATTAACATTTATGAGTTGTTAACATTTTCCTTTCTAACTGTGTGTTGTAAACTTTCTTTGTGTGTGACAGATTTTACTGCTATTGTCAGAAAAATATGGGTCTCAAGGTGAAAGTAGCAATAAGCAACATAAGTGACACTTCGACTCTTTCAAGTGTTCATGATTATTTTGCAGATTAAGTTCCTGGCCTTATAAAACCTACTAATGTTGTTTTGTCAAATTAATTCAATGTTGATGGATGCTATTTTCTCTCTTTCTTCCTCAAGTATGGTTACAAGGCTTTTTAAAACCTGAACACTCCCATTTCCTTCTGAATGTACCCAGATACATCTCTGTCTGTGAATCTTCTGATGGAAAAGAAAAAAAAATGACAGTGATTTGCCATGTACTGTCACTTGTTCTCACTACCTTACGTTATTCATTCATGGCATAGAGTCTAGCTGTGCAGACAACACAGCCCTCTTCAAATCTGAGTGCTGCTAATGTATCCAAAGAAAATAAAGTTACATCTGAGATGAAGATTCATCCAGACATTGTCATATATACAATATAGTTGGTGTTACTGTCCAAGGAGAAGTTACCCTGAAATTTTCCACAAACAATAACCTACCTTTGTTTCTTTAGAGCTCTAATCTCAGTAATCATTCATACTAAAACATCACTGCATGCATTCTGATACTGGGAGAGATAATTTGGCTAGCCCATGATAAAAATAATAAAATAGGTAAAAAAATGATGGAAAAAATTACTTTGGAGATCCTGGATTTGACCAAAGGATGTCCGTTGCTCCAGAAAGCAATGTTTACTATTCCCATGAAAAATAGCACCAGAGTTTTGCCTTTTAGCCTCTAAAATATTTGGTTTTGCACATGTTTATCAAAGATGCAATAGAGTCAAAGATGCAATCTGTCAGAACTCTACCTCCTCAACTGGAACTGTGGGGCCTAAAAGGCTGCCTCTCAGTTCCCAGGGTTGCATTGGTGGGTAAGATGAGTGTGGATCTACAGAATCCTGAAATATCAACAGGCTGAACATAGCAGAATACAAATTTCCACATATTTTTTTCTATATATGATCTCGAAGTACAATGCTTGACAAGAGCAGGATTCACACAAAACAATCAACTCAATAAAACCAGCTGCACTAGTGTATGCCAGAACTAGCCATTAAAAACAGATGTAGGGCAGTTCATGTTAAAATGGACCCATCTCTTGCATTTCAGCATCATCCTTGTGATATTCCCCCTCTGAGTTGGGAGACACAACCTGACATCCTTGCCTTGATTTCTGAGTCTCAACTAGTCCTTCCTCATAAAAGAAATGCAGAATACATAGTGGCCATGCCTCCTTTTTTATACACCAGGGTTCAGTAAACAGAGCATTTATTGTGTTCCTACAAAATCTAGATGTAATTCTTTCTAAAATGGGCTGAACACATAGTAGTCACATCTTATAAGGAGGACAGAAGTCCTTTGTGTTGAAACTGTTCCAGCATTAAAAAGTACAAGAGGTATGTAAACAGTAGAGGAAAATGAATCCTGTCTAGAAATTATTCATTAGATTCAATAGCTGAATGTTGTTATACGCTCCAAAGAGCACTCAGTTATTTCATTGTTAAATACTATAATATATTGTTGTGCAATAAATTACCAGCTCTTTTTGAGAAGTCCTGAACACTCTGAAGTTGGTGGGTTTTTGACCATTGACTTGAAAGGAGTGCAGATTCTGTGGAAAGCACTAACCTGCAGAAGATGGTCCCAAACAAAGGGGAAATTTGGTTGCTTGCTCCATTTCTGATAACTTGTTGCTGAATTGTGTTCTTTGTACAGTTTAAAATTACATCAACTGGTGTTATGGAACTATATTTCTTACATGCGTCCAAGAAGGCTTCATCCTTATCATCCCAAGGAAAACAAGTAAGTGAAAACGAATTTTCAGAGGGACAAATTAGTTGAACAAATAACACTGCTATGAAGTCCCTGTTAAAGCAGTCATAAATTAGTCTTATCACTTAGCTAAGGTTCCTACTTCCAAGAATCTCTAGTCTCTGCTGAAAATAAAACAAAACTGTCATCCTTTTTAATTTGTTTTTTAATATTTTGGATTCTGAATACTGTATAACTTTCCTGCATACAAAACAACATGACTTGATATTTAAAAGGTCCTGTCAGATCTGATACTGTTGTTATTTTAAAAGCTTCCAGAGATATTTTTGAAGTTTTATGAAGATAACTTAAAAGACTGCCAGCAACAAGCTAATGAGCTTCATTCATGTAATCCTAGGAAATGAAAAGAAGCTGAAGTATATTTTCTTGAGTGTCAAGTACAGTATCCAACTGCACATATGCAATCTCAATGGCTTTGGCAAAATTAGAGAAAAAATATTCATGACCAAAGTGACTTGAGTAGCAAGTGTGTGGCAAATGCAAAAGAAATGAGGTTTTTATTATTCAGGGAGAAGGAAGCCTACAAACAGATGATTGACTAGATGCTGCAGCTTGGCAATGTACCCGCCTTGCTGCACTGACAAGAAGTTTTCTGATGTGTGTCTATTTTGTGAATTGTTACTTGAGGAAGAAGAAAAGCTGAAGCTACTGTATAATAATGAGTTTCTGAAGACACAAAAAGTGAGATATTATTAAGCTTTTGCTGAGCTGCGTTGTATAACTTGTGCATACCTGAAACTTTTCCATTGGATAAACGTGGTCAGCCCTTCCTCCAGGCTGACTATGCATCTTTGCCTTCATGTCAATGAGATTATAATGATCTAATCTGCTGAATATCTGACCTATGTTTCATATCTCTCTATATAGTACTGTCTGAGGAAATAAGCACCCATAAGTCTGGGGTTTCCAATCTCTGGTTCTGTTTTTCCTCTCCATACCCATTCCTGTTTTCTGGCAGCATATTTCAATAGTGAGTCAATAGTGCTGATGATCTGAAAGCCCTCATTTTAAAACAGTGTATTCCTGTGGTTCATTCTTGTAAAACTTGGAGTTGTTTTCCACTGCAAAACTCGAGTTCATTTCTACAAGTGTATTGATAGGACACAGATTTTCATAAAGTGACAAAAAGAATAGTGCATTAAGATTTTACTCTTCCTATCCTTACATATTGTAATAAATGAAGTTTGTGTAAAATAATACTACTTCTTGCACAAAATGCCAATGAGACTATGGAGAAAACAGGAATAATTCTCCAGTCCTATCCCAGTGCTTTTCACATACATCTGTGGATAAATATATTTCATTTTACGGGAGATAACATAAAATTACCAGAGATAACATAAAATTATACAATTACTTAATACAGACAGTGAAACATTCCATGTTGTGAGTTCCAAAGTACAAGGTGAGATTCTGTGCAAAAGCATCTTTGCTTTCTCCTAAGAAAGACATAGCAGAAAAAAAAAAAAAGAAAAGAAAGAAAGAGGTTTCAGGGCAACACTGTATTGTTTACAGGATGAAAAAGAACAAAAGGATGGACAAAACAGATTAATATCAGTCTGAACTTACACAATCGCACTAAAGATCTCCTAACCTTGCTGCCAAAGTCAAGAAAAACTGGGTTGTCTTTTCTTTTTTTATAACAAAACAAAAACTAGAGACTTGAAACTAAGGGTAAGTGTTTAAAAAGATTGGAAGAAAGCTAAATAAATGTTTCTCTTCCCAAGAGTGTCTTACATTCTAAGGACAAGTTGTGAGCAAAAAGTTCGGTTTTGCCTGCTACAGGATGCCTCCCACAGTAACTTCTGATAGCTGGCCTCAAGTGAAGGGACTTTTGTAGTGGTGTATGGTTTTAGGCCAGGTCCTTTAAGTCACATGAGTGCAGCTGATAAGACGGTGTGAAAATAATGGAATACCTACTCCTAAGGTTGTGGAACCATACTGCGGTCTATGCCTTGCACTAGCTAGATAACAAAGCTAGATGTGCCAAAGGTTATCTTACTGAATGGCACCAGTGAAGACAGAGATGTTAGTTGCCAGTGTTTTGTTTGAAGAAAAAAAGAAATTAGGAATACTTGCACTGATGGTAAAGTTACTAGGACATTATATATATACAGGAAAAAAGAAAACAAGAGACACCTCTGTGATATAGGCAGCTGGGGGTTACCATTTCAAAGGAGTGGTTCTCTACATATCTTTGATGGGAAAGGTGGTGTCTTCCAGGAAGATTAATTAGGCATCCTCTGAGAACATTGCTACATCCTGTAGCAGAGAGGGTGATACTTTGAAAAAGTTAGCCTGAGGTTGGTTTAACTTTTTTGCTTTTCAAGAGATTTTTAAAATTCCCTTCAAATCTCCTGCTGTGATTAACAGATTGCTATCAGTAACAAAGCTAGATATGTTAAAGGTTTTCAATATAAGTGATCATGATAGTGCAGTCACAATAGTATGAAATTTAAGACAAGTATCTCTTGCCTACCTTTTGCCTACCTCCAGCCTATACCCTGGGAGAAACTAAGTGAAAAACATAATGCCTTCACGCTGTGCAAACAGGGTTCAGCACTATCTAAAACAGTGGTGAGCTATCAACACTGATTTGGTCACAAATCTAAAGCACAGCACTGTATGGGATACTATGAGGAAAATAACTCACTTCCAGCAAGACCCAGTGCCGTGGGTAAAGAAAGATGATCTGTAGGCCTCCAATAAAATGACCAGAATGGCAAAATAATCTCAAAAGTAATTAAGACAGACAAAAAAACAATTTTATCCTCCCTCAAAAAAAAAAAAAAAACAAACCCAAAACATTCTGGGATAGGCAGCCTAAATAGGTTGAAACAAAGTCCTGTGAAGTTTGCTTGCTTCCTTCTTCCTCTTGTCTTCTTTGGAGGCTAGATATCTTTCACTTTTGATTTAATTGTTCGGAACATAACAGCATGATAGAAGTTTTTTTATGGAAATTTCTCACAGCAACACCATCAATCATATTTCCAACTCATTCATCGTCTTGAGCCCTTGAGCCTCAAAGACTTCTTTTCTATGGAGCTTACTTGTTAATTTAGCACTGATCAAAGGCTAAAACATTTATCATGCTTATTAGTGAATAAACCTAGCAGCAGGTATCCCAAGTGAGGAAGCAAATCCTCATTTCCTGCAAGAATGAATTGGAAATTATCCAAAGTGCTTGCAAACATTTTTGAGGAGTGACAAATTGTCAAAAAGAAAGCAGCTGCTAGATGTGGCAGCTCTAGGTTAAAAGGAATGAAAAAAAAAAAAAGAAAAGAAGCATCTTGCAAAGGTATCTTCAGACTACTTCATGAGGATATTCTACAGTTTCATTTACTGTAATTGCCTCTGAAATCCTGTATCAGCTAGCCTTAGAATGAAGTTACAAAGTAACCATATAAACTATTGTGGTTATTAATGTTCAGATAAATGGCAAATTCTTCGCACTTGCTCTTCTAGAGCCAAAGTCTTTTTTGGTTCCTAAAAATGCAAGTCAACATATTGGAGAGGGTTCTCTAAAATGTCATCTGTACAAATCCAATTTGACCTCAGGAGAAGCAGTAAACCCTGGTGCATGGGGACCTCCCTTTTCTAATATGTAATGGAGAGAAATAAGGAGTGCATTGTGCTCATGTTCACCATTAAAGGTTTGGACTCAACTGGAAGCAGTGTAACCTAGCCACAAAAGTTTCTTGTGGAACTAGGAACTTGATAAGCCTGCTAAACTAAAATTCAAAAGTAAGTATGGACTTGCTCTATCTGAGGAAGATAATGTTACCAACAGGTTTTGATTTGTCCCGCTTTATTCTTACCCAGAACTGTTAGTCCATGTCTTATTCATTGGTCTTCCTTTCTCTTGCTTGCTTATTATCACTTCACTTGGACACAGTCTAATTTTGCTTCATCTTCCACCCAAACTCCATCCTGTGTTGCTGTACATAGGCCACCTTTGGCTGTACTTCACTGAAAGTTGTGGGCCTCTAACCACGTATCCATCTTGATGTGCTGCCCAGGAGATCAAAGAACAAGGGATGACTGCAGTATTTACCTGTAAGTTTTACCAGTACACTGCTGCTTTATAGTAAAATTATGTTATTGCATGCACACATTTGCACCAGTCTTCTATCTGCCACACTTACAGAAGGGCAGACTACTCAACCTTTACAGAACAAGACATATATTCATGTGTCTTTGTGCTGCATAACAAAGGAAAGTTACCTTACAGAGGAACCAGCAGATGTTCTGGTTTCATATAGATGCTCTCAGTAAAGTGTTTTTGTATATTGAAAACTTTTTTGTGTCTTGATTTTGTGTGTTTGATAAATGTGTCCTAAATAAACTAGGTAAGAAATTCAGTACAGCACACTGTCTGGCACAGACAGAACTATGGCTTTAAACCATTCATAGTAGTGGATTACTTTATAGGATTTTTTAAAATTTTCTTTACACCTGGATTTCTTCTTTGCAATATGAGCCCTGCAGTGTCCAGTGCACCAGCTCAGTCATGCCAAGATGCTTCAGTCTCTCACTCCCCAGTGGGAGTTTTCTCTGGAGAAATTTTTAGCTTAAAACTGACAGATATGGAAGACCCTTATTGCCATCTATGTTGGCCAGTATCCCCAATGGCGGAAATTTGCACTCCTTGAACATACTTTTCTGTGTTAATTCAAGCTTCTTGATGGAAATACAATTATCATTTTCCCTCAGTAGAGAGGAAAGCACTCATAGACAAGTTTTATCATGTTTGTGGTTATTTTACTTTTATTTTAATATTCAGTGCTTCTTTTCATGCCAAAGTGGGGACGATGCAGGGAAAGTACAGGAATTTCAGGTTTTGCACTAAATGTTCTATGTAGTCCTGAGCAGAAAGTATGCCCAGGAATAATGTAGGTGAATGCAAAAGCTATGATATATTACTTTAAGAGTGGGATTTAAATAGCAAATTCCTCAAACATCTCCACATTGTCAAAAGTTCATTGGTTTAACTATGGACTTTCAGCTGGTACAAGAAGAAGAGTCTAAATTATATAAACATGACAGCTGAAAAAAATGTCCTGTAAAGACTAATATAAAACACACAGAAATTTGTTTTATTTATACAGTGGATCTTAAAAATTGTATGTCCTCCTGCTAAATAAAAGTGTGGTTGTAATTTGAAGATCTTGCACTTTAGCTTTTATTTTATATTGTCTCAAAGGGAAATGAAAAATCACATTGAAAAAAATCAAGACTCCTACTTTCTCTGCTGTCATCAGAACTCCTCCCTTGTAAGGATCCTCTAAGAAATACAGATCATCTGACTGAAAATATGAGAGGTAACAGCCATTTACTCAACAAAAAGAAACCTAACCCCTAAACCTGAGAAATCATATTTAGCGTTCCCCTCTCATCTTGTTTTTTATTGTCACCCACATCACTACAAATTGCCAAGTTAGACATTTAAAGCTAACAATAAAAATAATTAATGTCTGAAAAATAGTACTGTGAATATTAATTCCACAAAATGCTGCATTTTTTACTTATTGTAACTGACATAACATTCACTCCCTCTATTTCTTAACAACCACATAACTTTACCACAAACTAAGGCAGAAATCCTGCAATAACTAAATTAACTGTTTATTCTTGAGGAGAAATATGAAATTTTGGAGATGATCAATTTTTAGGGAAGGTCAGAACAAGTCTGGATGTTTCCTTACTTTTATTGAGTAGTTTTTGAGTACAGAGGCATAGCAGAGATACTTCAGTGCTGTAAGACAAGTAATTCACATATTAAGTTTAGAAAACAAATACACAACTTTTCTGATATTGTTACTTAAAACGTATATTGAAATACTATTGTTATGTTCTGCTAAACAGATGAATAAAGATGCACAAATATGAATTTTGACAATTTAACAGAACAAAAAATGCTAACTTGACAGTAAGCACTATTCAGTTATGAAAAAATCTCCCTTGGGAAATGGTGGAAAAAAGCTCCATCTCTAGGGATATTTGCAATTCCACTACAGAAAGCATTGGAATGTATACTGTAGGGAGCAATCTTGTATTGACAACAGCCTACAATGATGTGCCATTCCGTTTTTTAATCTTCTATAATATCTGTGAAGAATGTGTTTCAGTTACTTAATCTGAAATTCTCTTTGGATCTCACATAGTCTACCGTAAACTTAGATTACAGCATACATTTTAATAATCAAGAATATGGACTCTGAAAACAAGGACTTGCATAGTAACCAGGATAAAAAGGCAGATAAAATATTCCATAAGGTGCTGGGAGAAGTCTCACAATCACTAGCTCCTGTACTTACGGGCAAACTAAATTTAACAAATGTCTGCTAGAAGCACAGTGCTGCAAAGATGAAACAGTCTAGGAGGTTTCTAAACTGTGAGGAAGATAACTTCCTGACACAGCTGGTGGGTGAGCCAAGTAGGGAAGGTGCCCTGCTAGACCTGCTGTTTGCAAACAAAGCAGGACTTGTGGGTGATGTGATGGTTCAAGGCCGTCTTGGGCACAGTGATCATGAAATGATATAGTTTTCATTTCTTGGGAAAGTAAGGAGAGGGACCAGCAGAACTGCTACCTTGGACTTCCGAAGGGCAGACTAACATGTTAAGGAGACTAAGTTGACAGAGTGCCTTCGGAAGCAGTCCTGAAGGACATAGGAGTTCAGGAAGGCTGGACATTCTTCAAGAAGGAAATCTGAAAGATGCCTGGAAAGCTGTCCTGTGGAAGAGGACTTGGGGGTCTTAGTTGATAGCTGGCTCAGTATGAGCCAGCAGTGTGCCCAGGTGGCCAAGAAGGCCAACAGCATCCCGGGTTGTATCAGAAATAGTGTGGCTAGCAGCACTAGGGCAGTGATGGCCCCCCTGTACATGGGACTGATAAAGCTGCACCTTGAATACTCTGATCATTTTGGGGACCCCCTCACTATAAGAAGGATACTGAGGTGCTGGAGTGTCTTCAAAGCAGGGCAACAAAGCCAGTGAGGGGTCTAGAGCACAAGTCTTACGAGATACAGCTGATGGAACTGGGCTTGTTTAGCTTGGAAAAAAGGAGGCTCAGGGGAGACCTTATCACTCTCTACAACTAGCTGAAAGGAGA
>JAVSBS010013641.1:0-58026 GCA_033124195.1 Coracias cyanogaster
AGTGTTGCCATGAATCTTAAGAAAATGGTAATGTGGCTTATAAAAGGGCCAGAAATGGTCTGAAAGACCACTTTTTGTTTTTAAAATTAAGTTATATTTATAAAAAAATAAACTAAATGCCTTTAGAGCAAATGGTTTGTCTATCTCAATATATCTTCGTGTTACTTTATCTCATAATATGTACAGATATCTTTTTCATTGAGGGTGGTAGATAAATCTAAAAAGTAAGGGCTTTGCCATTTTTGCGTTTTTAATGCAGTCTTGTTTAAGATAGATGCATTTTTTAAAAAGCTGCAAGGGACTGGAAGTGCTTATTTTCTACCCTAGGCTGATAGTTCCTATACCCATTAAAGCAGATGTACTTTCTTAAAGTTATTCAAAGTACTTTAGAATGAGTGGGCTTGACTGCTGACTTTATCCAAGTACTTATTCAGTGTCCACTGGGGAGCATCTACTGGGATCAGATACGTTCTCAAAGAGCAGTAGGGAGGCAACATTCCCAGAGAAGAAGGAGGGTTGGCAGGAACTGCTGAAGATAAGCTACCCAGACAAGACCATGTTCAGCATATCTGCTGTTAATAATGCTGCTGTGGAACCTCTGCATGGGCTGTCTCACAGTGCCAACCCACCATGGGAATCTCTTTTGGCTTTGCCCCACTGGATTCTGGCACCAAAGGGAGTTTTCTGTATGCTTTTGGTTGCTGGCAATTGCCTCGTGAAGTCTGCGTGTGTAATTCTTCTGTCCTGTGGCTGCTGGTCCTGTCCAACCCCAGCCCACACACGTGCACAACTTCGGGTGCCAAAGTCAGGTTTTTTAATTAGAAGGCTCCTGAGAGGGGTTCCCTGTGTAGGTAATGAAGACAGAGAGATAGACTTTCAGGGAATGATTCAGAGACTCAAAAACTGCTTAGATATGGGGAGCCTAGTGTCCCTCGTCTTTAGAAAACTATCCTTCTTCATTATTGTTATTAATGCCTTCCATATTCGTTATAATGGAGTGCATTGGCAAAGGGGAGGAATTTATACATGTGTTTTTGGCAACTTCTGAGCTTCTGTTCAGTGTCTTCATAGCTTTCTCAAACATTACTGCTCTTTTTTATATTAGTAAAAGGCATAAAGAAAAAGATACTTTGTTATTAAAACTGGTTACAAGAAATGCCAGCGCATTGATTTTTCTAAGACTACTCCTTCTGGAGGGGATCAAAACTCCATATGCAAGAAGATAAATGTTAATTGGATTTTGATAGTTACCTGTGAGTTCAGGACCTCAAAGGAAGGCTGTACTGATCAAGAAACTCCTGAGAAAGTTGTGTAAGTACAGGTTTGGTCCTGGATTCAAGGGTGCCCATCACCAGGAGAAGTTCTCTGCAGCAACAGAATAAGAGGATGCCAAAAAATGCTGCATTGCATGATCTGCTGGCCTCGTCCCATGTCTAAACTTTCATTCTCACATTTAATATTTCTTAATGCCTTAATCAGGGCTTACTGTGATGCTGTTAGTGCCCTAACAACAACAAAACTCAAGTGAAAGATGTTACAGAAGTTCTACAGGGGCAGGCAATTTATTTGTAAATCATTGGCGTTACTTTATATTTTAGTGTCTGGCAGTCACTTGAGTAAGTGCATGCTTTTTGTCTGAGTGAACAATTTTAACTAGCTATCTAAAGACAGACTATTATCTTTTGAACACTTTTAAAAGATTAGGTTTCTTAGTGGTGAGATAACCACCAGAGAATCTGAAGCTATCAAAAAAAATAACATGCTGTCCCTTCCAACATGTGGTGCTGCTGAAAGGAAAAGCAGATGAAGAAACAAAGTATGCGGTGGAGTTTGGGATACTAGGAAAAAATAAAAAACAGCTGTGCATTGGTATGCCTTTTAATATATAAGACAAGTAATATATCAATGAAGTGTGTATAAATTATAAGTGTGTGGCATACCATAGATACACATTAAGAAATGTACCTGATGCAAATTGATCTTACAGGAAAATTATTTTCATATTGGAAGAAGGCAGAGCAATGTATCTGGAAGACAAGGATGAGAAATTGCGCTTTGGTTGAAAGAAATGCAGCATAACCTTGTGTTTGCCCTATCGGTTTTCTTTAATGCTTTATCTCTGCTGTTGTGATGAGGCCTTGTCATGGAAACAAAAGCTTCTCAAGAGGAGCTGTCAGGGTATCTAGGCCAATCTCATTGCCAACATGGAGAAGATTGCCAGGAGTGATTTTTGCTGTCTGTTGATAAAATCTCGAACGTTATTGCTCTGTTTCTTTGGAAGACACAATTGCAGATGCAAAATAAAAATAAAAATCTTCAGAATTCTGTAAGGGAAGATTTTCCTAACTGCAATTATCTCTGCTTCTGCACTGGATTATTTACATCATTCCCTTGTATAGTAAATCATTGTTTCCTTCTGTAACGTTTAAACTCCCTAAGCGTTTTACTAACCCTTACCCCTGACTTGTCTTGGGCAGAAAACACTTTGGTTACTTAGCAACTCTGCTGGAGAGGAAGGCATTGTTCCCAGTTGCACAGTTAATGCTGAAGTTAATTTGGCATTAAATCAGAAATCAAAATTCTTTCTTAGGTATGAAGAATTTGAGAGGTTTTTCACTGCATTTATTTCTAAATGTACGATAAGTTTTCAGAAAGAAATTACAAGAAAACTAGTTGTTTGCTAAAATTATTTTGAGGTTATTTAGATAAACACGTGGTTCACTGAGGACAAGTATTTCTACCATGGTTGTTATTTTTTTCCTCTGATGGAAATGTTATCAATACATTTATACTGAAAAATGATTCAGCAGATCTTGAAGCAGGATATGGAATATCTTTGGGCAATTCTGAACTATTGGTCACGCAGTTTCATGTTGTTCATGTTGCATAAGGCCTTAATCCACCTCCCAACATAAAGGCTTTTAAAGCACCACTTGACATGCCAGAAGGGTCTGAGACATCCACTTGGATCTGACAGGTATGACATGGGAGATGGGTGATCTGAGCTCATCTTTAACCAAGGGAGACCAAGGAGACATCCCGGGCATCTCAGATGACACTAGGTGCTTATATTTGACCCTGAGAAGGTTAGACGAACTGTCTCCATTTCTAGCTGAAGGAAGGAGGTGTCTTACCTGCACATTTTTCACCATCTGCATTTCCAGTTTTAGCTACCTATGTTAAATGCTTAGAGCTAAACAGTATGAATGCCCTTTGCTTGCTTTGTTAGTGTTTCATTTCCCTGTAATGTGATTTCAGCATCCGACATCTCAGTTTACTAGCATTGGAAAGAAGTATAATGTCATTTGGGATATCTGTACATCTTCGCTTTACAAAACATTAGTTTCTAAAACTCCTTTACCTCACCAAGTACCAAAATTAGGTTAAAATGTGTGTGGCTCTTAAGAATAATAAAAGAAGATTCTTGCTCTGGTTGGTGATTATACACAGTAAAACTGTGGCTGGTGGTTTGGTCTGCTACCATCTGAGTATACTTTTCAAAACAAAAATACTGAGGCCGCAGCCTGGAAGAGTAAAAAAAAATATTGGAGAGAGCCAAGTTTTCTTCAGTTATGGGTTTCATAACCAAAGGAGCCCATCCCACTTTCTCAGTCTCCTCGACCAGTGATTGCATGACCTGTAGTCATGTGACCTTCAAAAGATTCCTGCCCTACCAGGGCAGGTGAGGTCTCCTATACCTATATAGACATGAAGTTAATGTGAACTAACAAGTGAAGCAGAGGTGAAACCCCCTAACCTTTTCTGAGCCAACAAAGTGTGAAAAATAGCTATGACTGTAAGAAAGTGAGGGGCCAGAATAGCTCAGGAAAACTCCTGCTAGTATCTGAGAAGCATTTTCTTTTTGATGCAGGTGAAGTTTCCTGCTTAGTAGTCAGAAGTCAGTAGTCAGTCTACTGCCCAGTTTGTTTAATGTTAAATATAATCTTCATCAATTGCCTAATAAAAATTTTCTGTATATAGGGAATTTTAAATTAAAAATTAAGAAAAGTGGTTGTGATACTGGTAACTACCCTACTTTATTCTTTTAAGAGTAGGGTTACTTTAGAAGACTTCTGTCTCTGTTATTACCCTGCTGTATTGTATAGTATTATTTTTCTTCAAGTGGTTTTTGAAGTCAGTTGTAGGGAAACTGTACAGATCATTTTACAGAGGAGAATAATTTTAAAAATACTGTTATTGGAACTTGCTTTTGTAAGATAATCAGGTGTATAAATTAATATGGTGACGTGAAGAATTTGTTTTACAATAATCTCAAAATAAATTATGTTCCTTTAAAAAACAAACCCAACTAAAGCCATTTCTATTTAATTTGATGTTTTCCAACTGTTGTTCTTATAGTTCAAGCTTTTTAAGAGGGCAGTTTTTCAAGTTGGTTGTAAAAATGATTTATTAAACTTTCACAGAACTTAGAAATACTTGATGGATCAATTGAAGAAATAGTGGGAAGGGGAACTACCTCTGCTCATTAAGATGATGAATTTGAATTTTTAATCCTTCTAAATGAATCTTCACAACCATTAAGTGGTCCTTTTTGTGTGGTTTTGACTCATTTCTGCTGTAAAGCCACAAACTATTTGGTTTTATTATGCAATTGTGTCACTGAAGGAGAATGAATTTTGATCTGCCATATGTAATTTCAGCCAAAAAGTGATGGAAATATTAAGAGCATCAACACTAGTTTTCCTTTTCTTGCTAATAGCATTATTAAGCCATTTTTATTTTACTGAGCAGCAGAATGGCTGCCAACTGTCAGACTAGGATGGGCAAGAGTCAAATGTGGTTTGTTTAAATGGAGAGTGTGTGCCTGGCAAAAGTTCACATAAACGTTAGCGAGCTGTTTTCTGTATCTATCAGTGAGTAGGCTTCAGAAACTCCCAGGTCACTCTGTACTCTTGTCATCAGCCAAAAAGTGGAAGGCATTTAGCAACCTATTACATTTTTGTGGGAAGCAGCAGTCTAGTGTATCAAAGAAAGTCTCTTACCTGATTGACACACACTTTAGTCAATGGGAGGAGATGAATAATCAGAAGACGTTGTTCACCCTTTTCAATGTTCCAATACATTGCATTTCCTACAGTGCTGTACCATGTTGCAGTTGTGCAACTTCATTGCTGCCTGTTAAGTGACAACCAGCCCCTGGAACTGTGTTCCTCCCTGGGCATGTGCAGTGTGTTGTCTCTAGTGTAAAAAGCATTTGACAGCTCTTCTACAGCTACAGAACTAGAACTGCTACAAGATAGGTGAGGGCCAGCAGGATGTAGTGAAGTCAATGCTGTCTGAGAGTAAGCATCTGAGCAGCCATGGCATTTGGAGATATATGTAAATGCCAGTACTGAGATGACCAGCAAACTTCATGTAAAGTCACTAAGCTGTCTTGTAAAAAGTACACACCCCACGCTTATATTTTCTGGTAATATAAGTGTAATGTGCCAGCACCTTTTGAAGTTGATGGAAGCTTCAGCTTGTGTTGACCATTTTAGTCATGTGTTGATTAAAGATCCTGCCTGCAGTCTCCTGTAACTATATTGTTTAAAAACGTTTATGTCTATGTGTTCAGGATAGTTATGAGTCCCATGGGTTTTTGGTGGTTGTCTCAAAATTATATTTTTCTCCATGAACAAAGAAATACTTGTTCTTCTATTTCATAAACAGCTCTGTTCACATCCAAGAGCACATGTATTCTGTGCCTGTGCAAATTAGAAATTACTGAATTTCAGGAAACAGATTCTGTAAATTAAAATATACACTTATTAGGTTAGAGATACTGTTACCAGCTTGCATTACATGTGTCTTTGCAAGAAAACAGAAAAGATCTGAAAAACAAACACAAAACAAACAAAAAACCAGGAGAAGGAAGGTATGAGATTTGGTTTTACTGTTTCCCAAGCTGAGGCAGTTGGCCCATAATTGAGCAGCAGAAATCCAACACTGGATTATTTTTATTGGAAGACCATATTATTGAAAGCTCTTCCTCAATACATTTTTTTAAAGCAAATAGACCTATGATACAAACAGCTGCTGAGCCCACCCACATTCTGTGTTCTTCCAGGTGGTCTCAATGAGTATCCTGAGCTCTGAGTAATCTGCAGCACCCTAATAACTACTTCTTGCTATAAAAATTTTTGAAAGTGCATGAAAGTTTAGATTCACTGTGGAATGTAGAGATAGCATAGTGTTGGGCAAACCTAATGCTTTGGAAAATGAGTTTTGATAAGGGCACTTATCTAGGCTTCTTGTAGAGTTCATTTTATTTAATCTCATGCATTTTCCACATGATTACTTTGCTCCTCCCTAAACAAACAGATATTGTCACTTTCTCTCCCACCTGCACTCTCCGGCCTCTCAGTTATACTCAAGCCACGTTGACCCTTTCTGGTTTTTATCTGACTTTTGACTGCTCTGGACCTGGCTACAGCTATCGTCTCTTCTAGAAATAAATAGCTGTTTCTTGCTGCTGTGCTTTGTAATACTTTGATCTACTTTGTTCTATTAATATTGCAAATCATAGAATCATTAAGGTTGGAAAATACCTCTAAGATTAAGTCCAACCACCAACACAACACTACCATGACCTCTAGACCATGTCCTGAGGTGCCATGTGTACAAGTTTTTTGAACACCTCCAGGGATGGTGACTCCACCATTTCCCTGGGCAGCCTGTTCCAGTGCATGACCACTCTTTCAGTAAAGAATTTATTCCTAATATCAAATCTAAAACTCCCCTGGTGCAACTTGAGGCTGTTTCCTCTTGTCCTATCACTAGTTACTTGGGATAAGAGACCAAAACCCACCTCTTTACAACCTTCTTTCAGGTAGTTGTAGAGAGAGATAATGTCTCCCCTCAGCCTTCTCTTGTCCAGACTAAGCAGTCCTAGTTCCCTCAGCTGCTCCTCATAAGACACGTTCTCCAGACTCTTCAGCAACTTGGTTGCCCTTCTCTAGGCCCACTCCAGCACCTCAATGTCTCTCATACTCTGCCACCCAAAACTGAACACGGTACTCAGATCCCATTTCAGATATGAACCTGAAGTCCATTAACATAAGTTAACTTGGCATAGTGCTTTGAAAACTGACTATGGCATAAGTATCTGTATTTTGCCTGTTAGCAAATGTGGTAATTTTTGTGTATATGTCTTAACAAGAATGATACAAATTTTAAGTGGTGCAAGACTAATTGTGTTAGTATTCATTTGTACTATCGAGCACACAGTCTCAAGTGCCTAGGGTTTGAAAAATGTGAGCAGAAAGTATCACCTGCTGTAAAATACTATGAATGAAATATGTTGAAAATGTTCATTGGAGGAGCAGCATTCAAACTGAGTGATAAATGCTTTTCTCTATTATCTCTGAAGTATGGTTGCAAGGAACTCAGGTAACTGTGAAATGGGTGGTTGTGGATACTCTGTCCTGTTCCCCACTGGTGACAGATCCCAGAGCCTATGTTCATGACTACTCAGAATTAAGGCGCTTACCAACCAACCTTACAGCTCGGGAAAGCTGACAACATAGCTTTCAGACTGGAAATGGCTTGCAACTTCTTTGAGGCTGTATTCTATTATAACTAGCAGTCAAGAGCTGCCACTGGGTCGAGTGGTTGAAAGCTGGTGAGCAGCTCTGCAGGTTGCGCACACTGGGATCATTACTGGTCTGGTAGCTAGTCATAAGTGTGTGGCTGACGTTTCCTTTGTTTCTTTCCTCCTTCTAGCTGCAGTATTGAAATACGAGAACAACGTTATGAATATCAGACAGTTCAACTGCTCCCCTCATCCATACTGGCTTCCAAACTTCATGGATGTGTTTACCTGGTCCTTGCCGTTTGTGGGTGAGAAAGGTATGGAAATTGCCTCTGTTTGTAGAAGCTGCAAAGTGGTTTCTTAGTCACTGTGCATGTGGCCTCATTTTTTTGAAATAGCAAGGATAATTTGAAAACAGATGACTTGCTTTTGAGGACAAATTTGAAGAAACAGGGCTTAGAGGGGCAAGCAATTACGAATGGTTAGTCACGCTTCTCATGTTTTTGTAATTTCCACTCTTTCCAGGCTACAATGCTGTTGTATTTCTGCTGTACAAATAGATTTCATGGCATTACAGGCCAGGGGTGTATTCACTGAATAAAATTCTTATTAGTTATTCCTTTTTAAACTTTTGGGCATTCCTTGGCATATTGCTTACTGCTCAAGGGACATCACAACAGACTTTATTACATCATGGTTACATCCTTACTCAGCTGACATTTCTGATAAGATGACAATGGGTTGCTTTTTCACCAGCAAACACAGAGCTAGTGATGCTTAAAACCAATTTGGTTAACTGTTCCTGGAGAGAGTACAGAGATGGCCAGAAGGAGGAAAACCTGCTCCTGAGCCCAGGGTGTGTGGTGCTTCATTGCTGGCAAGAAGAGCTCTAAAGAGCATAAATGATGTTTTATTGAAACACGATGCTCTTGATGTTGCCTGAAGACAACTTCATGCTATGAATGGCAAGCACACAAAAGACATGAAAACACTTTGGTCTAACATATTAAATGAAAACATAATGCAAACTGCTTAAACCCCAAGTCATTTTATTCAGGGCCTGAGATGAAGCTTGCTTTGATCCTTCCATTATAGTATATTGCTGCAACACCAATTACAGCCAGAAAACTGTAATAAACTCTTAAAAGCTGCTTGGAATAACTGTTCTCTCTTAATAGGCTACTGGAAATACAGGCAGCTGTGGCTGTTACCTGCAGTCATGACCAGCTTTGTTTTCAGCTACTCCTTTTGTACAAGGAAAGCTGCTGGTGAGATGCCTGAGGTCTATGTGAACAAAGTAGATAGACAATGAAATAGGGATTAACAAAGAGTAGACAGCTGTTTCCACTAATGGAGACATTACATAATCCACACTGACGCATGTTGCAGGCTCTTGTGAAGCAGATAAAATGCTTTCATTTTCTTTGGCTGTAAATTCAGCCAGGCCGTTTTAGGATGGGCCTGTTCTTCATGCATGTTGCAGTCCTGTAAGATGTTCTGTACTGTCATTTTTTTCAGAGACTTCCTGTTGGTGGCCTCCTCAGGTGGGGCTGCAGGATGCACAGTCAGATTTGCTAAGGTTCTGAGATTGTGGGCGTTCCTCCTGTTTTGTTTTTTTTCCTCCTTCATGTCTTCCCAGTTGTCACTCTTACCAATTGCTTGGAAATTTTTAGATCCCCAAGAAGTGAAATCAGTGTTTTTCTTTTCTCTACAAAACAAAATTGATGGATATTATGAGTTGATACTATACACAGCTTTTTATTTCCTTTTTTTAATAGATTTTTTTGGGGTTTTTTTCCCTCAAAGGCCAACCAAGGTACGAAGCTGTTAGTTTCACTGGTTGTTCTTAATGTGGAAAGTCTTTCCACTAATCCTCTCAAAGGAAAATTATTAAATCCCTCACTAATGTAGAAAAAAATATACCTTTGTCCCACCCTTCTAATGTTCCAACCATCATAGTTGTCATGGAAGAGGATTTTAATAACCACTTGATTAAAGAATTTGAAGTTTCAACCTATGTAGCTAATGCAAGACTAGACATGTCTGGTAACCCTTTTAATGATGCTTACTACATGTAGATGTAGTGGAGTTTTTCTCAATCTGCTAATGATTTCACATTTTACCTTGTAACTTTGGCTTTTTGGATCTCTAAATTACATTCCTTGGTTGTGTTTTTTGCTGGGTTTGTTTTCGGCTGTTGTTACTCTGTGTGCTCTCTGGTTAGTATCTCACTGTTGCCTTTCCAGAAAGATCTGGGACCAGGTTAAGGGTAGTCTGAGGCTGACCCTTCTGTGCCCAAGTTGTAAAGTAAGAAAACTGAATATATTCTGAATTCACCAGTAATGATGTTTTTGTTGAATATAGACTAGTTCTGGCTGGAAGAGACCTACAATGATCATCACGTCTATTTTTCCTTGATTTCAAGGAACCCCTTTGTGGACATCTTACAAGGGTTAATGTTTTGTTGAACTGAACGTACAGTGTCCAAAACCTGGATGGATAAATATTCTGTGATCCCTCTTGCTGTAACTTTTTCATCTGGAATGTTGTTCCATTTGCTACAAAGGGAAATCAAATCCTACTGCAATGTAACAGCAAGAGGACACTGGTCAGGTCTGTTATCCAAGCTGAGTGAAAGGCAAAAGTGTATTGAGGGGGAGAAAACAAGAGTTACCTAGTTCATTGACAACTGCAAAAAGAGAGATTGTAAACACGTTTTTTTCAAGGTCTGTTTGTTGTGGTGTTCATTATATTTGGCATATTTTTATAGGAAATAGCTTATATTGCTACATCAGTAAAACAAGGTCATGTTGTCAAAAAAGTGGGTGCCGTTTCTCTACTGAATTTTTATTAACACCCCTACAGCTAGAGTTTGCACTCTGATGGACTAGGGAAGCTTAATATCAACATTCTGCATTTGTTTTCCATTTTAGTGACTGAGATGCTGGTGAATGTGCTGAACATCTGCTCAGATGATGAATTGGGGACAGAGGAAGATGGGTTTGATGGTAAGAGTCTCCTCCCTTTGGTTGAGATTGTTTGCCTTGAAATTACTTTAAAAGTTTATTTACTAACTCTGGGATAATTTTCTGAGTCTTGTTTAAATTCTGTGCCGCTGAAAGCAACTGTTGTGCTGGACTCCAGTGGATTTGCTTACTGCATGCTTTGGAAAGAATTAATGGATCTTCTGTCCTGTTCTAACCCTTTCTGTAGTCTCACTCTTTTGGTGAAGAAAAAAAAAAGGGCAAAAAAGTGTTTCCCTGCATGATATCTGGGTTGTGTTGTCACAAAGGGGTCAGATGTTGATTTCACTCATAAAGTCCCACGGATGCCCATAGATAGTTTAATTACATTGATGAAATTATCTTCGTACAACAAAATAAGCTTCCAGCAGAGCTCCTTCCAAAACATCAGTACCACAACTTGGGAAGACTTGTGCTTGAAATATTTCATTAGTCACCTCTTTTAATGCACTTGTGTATCTAAAAGGCTTTGAGAGGCAGTAGAATCAATTAAATATGTAACCGCAGATACAGTTCCAACCTGACATTTCTGATAAGAGAGGAATGGTCACTTCTGTTGTCATTTAAGTTGGAGTTTATGTGATGATAAGTTGCCTTGTACTTATTTGTTTGACTATAAATGATACTTTATATCTTGCAGTTTGGGAATTCATAGAAGTCAATTTATTTTATTAGATGTTATTTTCTGCTAGGCTGTGCAAGAGTAAATTGCAGGTGTCCCAAATATCCTTTTTCAATTGAGCAAAACTGAAAAAATTCCAGGCATCCCTAATGTTCTTACGATGAATACTTTCAGTGTTTAAAAAGAAAAGTCTAGGAAAATAACAGAAATATTGAAAAAAAAAATTAAAAGAATATGGAAAAATCTAACATTACCAAATATTCTCAAGATGTTTATAGGTAGAATGAATGAACGGGGAAAATTTAATAACTTTCAAGTAAGACAAAAATTTAATAAAGTTGTAATTAATAATTAAACTTCTCTGTCAAAGTCTTTATTTTTAATCTTTGGTAGCAGAAGCTAGATCGTAGGTTTTGACAAATGTTGCCTTTGCCATGGAGAAGAGTATGGATGATAGTGATTTTACTCTGAAAAGCTAGATGGAATTCCCTGTTCTGCATCTGCCACAGCGTGTGGACATGAACAATTATCTTGCAGGACTTGGGACAAAGACTGAATTTATTGAAACCAGTAATCAGTGGAGAGAAGAAAACACCTGTTTGACTATTGTGCCCAATTTTTTTCTCATGAAATTCAAATAAGTAGCTACTGTGTAATTAAAGCAGCGTGTGAAACACTTTGGAGG
Organism: Coracias cyanogaster; assembly: GCA_033124195.1. Classification (NCBI taxonomy): domain Eukaryota; kingdom Metazoa; phylum Chordata; class Aves; order Coraciiformes; family Coraciidae; genus Coracias; species Coracias cyanogaster. Next base: position 11,865 of record JAVSBS010013641.1, read on the forward strand.
CATACAATGAGTAAAAACTGTGTCAAATTAAATACAGTAGCAACAAAACCATGTGCTTAAAATCCTTGGCTAAAGAAAGCACTTAAGTGCAGGCTGAAATCCCACTGAATGCAATGCCAAAGCAAAGGCTTTATGGGAAGGATTTTTAAATTAATTCAGTATTGGCCTAATACTTTCATTTAGAGCTGTACTATAAACTTCCATTGAGCACGGGTAGGCCAGTGCCCATAGTCCTTTGCTAAAATTTTAGTTTGTCAGCATTTCCACGCCTAAGTTACAGTTCAGGAACATGTTTTCAACAGCAGAGCCAGGAAAGATGAGACATTAGGGATCTTTGGGGACAGCAGCCCTCTCTGGCTGCAGGAGGTCTCTGCATCTACTGCGGTTTTTCTGGGAGGAGGATGAAGCCCCTGCTGCATCTCCCCAGGAGTTTTACCCTGGCACTCCTCCAGACTCGGAGTTTGCAGCATTGCAGCTGTCTGAGCAGGGAGACAGGCTGAAATCCTCTAGGCTTGCATGTATGTGTGTTGCATAATGATATCTAACGGCATTAAAGTTTCCAGATGAGGAATAATTAAACCGCTCCTGGTAGTGCAATGCTAATACTGTAGTCTAAACCTGCTTTCAGTTTTTTCTGTATGAATGATTTCTCTGTGTAAAACATTATGTTAAGGAAGATATTAGAAATGTTGTCGTCTTTAGCATGTGTAGCTATAAGCAGAGCTGGCATATGTTCATGTCTGCTTTCCTGGATAATCCCCTTAGAACCATAAAATGGGACCTGTGGTGCTGGTGCTGCAGCTTGCTGTAGGTGCACACTTGTACCTCCAGCCCACTGGAAGCGGTGGGCTCATGGGGATCATACACCTGGAACAGACTGAAGGATTCAGGCATAAAAGTAAAGTTGAAGATTGATTTCAATTTAAATAGAGGCTGATATCTTAATGATTTCCTGGTGGGTTCTGATTTGTTAACTGTACAACAGAGGAAAATCCTCTTCCTCTCAGAAATAGTTGAGTTTCCCTCTCTTTTCTATTTTTTTTTTTTTCCTTAGAGCTTTTAGGGGAGAAACTACAAGATGTATTTCATTTGTGTACTTAATGAAACAGATGGAAATTATTATCAGATGAAAACTGTTTTTGTAAGGGCTGCATATGGGCAGTCTTGTAGTGGTTCAACATTTCTACTGTTCTTCTTCAATAGTTTCTGTCCGGCTTCCTTAGAGGACTGCAGCAGTACCATCCTTTTCACCCACTGACATTTTTCTTTAGCAGTATTTCCCATGGAGGAAAATGCTTGTTATCTGCAACAGCAGATGCATTTTGTTTGATGGAATGATTCTTTAAAATCATTGCTTATTTTCATATGATCAGTAGTTTTCAGGGCTTACTGCTGATTTCCTTTCTTTCCTTGCAGTTTGAACATGCCCTGACCTGGGTTCCCACATGTAATGAGAATGAACCATCACTATGGTTTGCACTGATCACTCATTTCATTCTTTATCTTCTCTTACACTTTCTTCCCCTCTGTCTTCCCCTCTCACTTCCCCCTTCAAAACAAAGACCCATCAGTATTGCCTGTCCTCACTGCATGGTGTTCTTGTGAGCCCTTTTTTAAAATTATTATAATTTTTGATTCTGAGTCATGAATGCTGCATCTAGCCATGAGCAGGATGCTCAACAGCATGTATTCCTTTCTTCTTTTTTCCCCCCTACTTTTTTTTTTTTTATAAATTTCTTAAGGAAGCACATGATGGGGATCTGATCAATTTGTTGTAGCCAGTTTCTGCGTACACTTAGTGAGAGACAGCCTAAATGGCGATCGTAATGACCTTTATCTCATATGTCCCTGCTGGCCTGTATTGGTCTTTTTGTTTAACTTGCTTTCAAAATAAGTATGATAGGTCAAGTTTTCTTCTCTCTGATAGTTTCCTCTTTCTGTACTTTTTTTCTTTCCCATTTGCTATGGTGGTTACAATATAATCTGATCCAGCAAAAAATTACTTGGGTGAACATTAAATATTAGCTTGTGTTCTGTATGGTCTGTGCATCAAACGTATCGCTTAGCAATAGGAATTGCAAGTACTTCTACCTAGCCAGCATATAGTCAGTCTTGTTTATTTTAATTAGCAACATTTCTGGCCTCATGCATTTGATTGAAAAAACTAAGCTGCTAATTAAAAGGATGCAATAATGAAATAGACAACTTGACACAAATGCACTGCTTGCTTTAGTAAGCATTGCTATCATGATTTGGCATAAAGACATTCCTAAATTACCTACATTAATTTTCATATTGCCTTCAACACTGTAGCTCACAGCCTCCTCATGGAAAAGCTGCTGTCACAGTGCTAGCTGCAACATTTATTCCTTGATTGAAATGCAACTTCTGCGGTACAGCACTGTAGTCTGAGCCTATAGAGAATTACTAAGTCAAACATCTGCTGACCAAAACCTGGTTCTGCTGTCCACAGTGGCCTACAAAATTTGCCACAGCTCTGCAGTGCAATAAGCTACCCCTGGGGCAAGCTCTGCACCAACTAACACAGAGCCTGATTGAGCAAAAGCAGAGGCCTGGCTACTAGATCTCAGTTACTTACCAATAACTCGGAAAGGGCATTCATGATACTACCTGGGCAAGATGAATTATGTTTTAACTAGGAGAGAAATGGTTTTCCCACTGGTTTATGTTTGTTATTCCTCTAAACCAGCAAGGTTGGGCTGCAACGTGTATCTACCCTGTGAGTTGTTGGCAGAGGGGCATTTTAATGAGGTCTTTTTATTTATTCATTCATTGATTTGGGCAGGTATGGTTGTTTCCATGCCCAAAGCATTTTTCATGGGAGCAATACTATGGCACTTTGGTGTGCTCTGCCTCTGGATGAACCTAACAGCGTGCACTAGATAACTAGTGCCCCCAAAATACGTGTCATGGTGTGGTTGTGCCTGAGCATCAAGTGCTGCGCTTGTCTTGCTCTCATAGTTGACTTTAAAATGCAATACCTTGTACCATGGTGATGTTTGGATTTGACAACTGTAATCTGCTGGACCGCTTGAACAAATACATTTGTGTGGTAGCGCAGATTTTGGTAGAAGCAGCCAACATATCTATGGTAGATAGTGAGTTAGTCCTTCAGATATCAGGTGTAATTAAACCGAAAAACTGGCTTGGTTCCTTTAAGAAAAGAGGGGTCATCAAGCAGGCACACTCCACATAAACTGGGGGAAGGCTGTTTCTGATACCTGATTAAGCCTTATCAAAGCAGCTGCAATAGCATAGGAGAAAGTATGTATTCAGGGGGTGGTAACACGAAGGCTGAGCTTTGCTGCTGATCTGCCTGCATGTTGGTTTCCTGCAAAACCTGCTAACCAGGCTTTAAGCTGAAAAGATGTTTGTGTTTTTTCTTTTCCTCCCCATTGTTCTCAATCTGTTTCTTTCCTTTTGGATATTTCCTGCCTAATTTTTTCCTTTTCTGTTTTTCAGACTTTACTTAAACATTGCCTTTCCATTGATGTTGTCAAATGTTCTGTATTATTTTTTATTTTCATTCTACAAACATCACTGATCTTTTTCTTTCCCCCCTCTTTGGAATTCATAAGAAGATCCCATTTGTGCGCAGAAGAAAGGTATTCAATAAGTTGGAAGGCTTAAGTTTCATTGATTTTTCCTAACGCGTAATTAGATAATATATAATATGTTGGGATACCAGCAAAAGATTTGGGTTTGGCTTTTTTACTCAGTATTGTAGGATTGAACAGAGAGAACACATCTCAGAATATTTTTTAAGTTTTTAACCTTTTTTCATTGCTCTGCTTCTTAATCTGAAGGTCTAAATTGCACTTCATGTAAGTCCTACATATCCAGCTTGCAAGATCTGTTTGGATGCTACAAATCTGAAATCCCATACAACTTTTTAAATTATAGAAGTAATTCTACCTCTCAAGTAATTTTTCCTTTCCAGTTTTAAACTTGACTGTGTTCATGATTTAAGTTCCTTCATACAAACAGGGTTTGTTTAGATATTTAAATAAAAGTAAAGACTTAAGAGGATATCAGGCAATGTTTTCAAAGGATAAAATTAACCCTTTTAGCCATAGTAATTTCTAAGGTTATGACCCATTTACTTTCACATAAGTGTATGCCTAAGTGTAGCTGAAGTAATTAATAAGGATTTGCAGGAATAGTGAATTTCTGAATACTGAACTGGGGTGTTCACACTTCAAATGTGAGTCTAGGATTTATGTATAAATAATTAGGCATTCCAAATACTAGTTCAGGTTAGTGCTATTCAGTCAAAACTAACAAGACAATAAATAAAACATTGTGAATATCAGGTGCATTATTTTAGCAAATAATGGTTTTTTTAAAAAAAAAATCAGATAAAATAATAATTAATATTTACTAAACATAAAATATTTTCAGTTATTTTCATAGATCTGGTTCAGTGGAGACCAAAATCTTTTATGTGTATTTTGTAGTAACCATTTATGTGTATTGATGACAAAAAATATACTACCTTTGAGCCTGTTGTGTTTTATGATTGTTTGGGTTTTTTTCCATTCTTATTTTATATTTAAACATGCGCCATTGTACTTCACTTCAGTCCTACATTATATTTCCAATTTTCAGTTCTCAACTCTTTTGGAATTTAAACAGTGACTGGAAAAATTTGAATATGCTTATAAGATCTACCAGAACAGTGTGGGCTTGTAATAAACAAGTAGGGATAGTGGCACCTGGGGGGGGAGGAAAAGAACAAATTGTATTTAAGTGCTTTCAGAGTAAAAAAGGCTGAAAATCATGTCTTATGTGTCTTGAGAGTACAATTCGGTGAGATCGTAGTAAATGAGGCGGGAATGTACCCCTTGTATTTCCTGAAGAACCCAGCTGAATCATTGCTGTATAATTTAAATTTTTCATTAAGCCATTATGAATATATTATATTTAATTCAGTTAGAGCTGAGTTGCAGCTGTTTCTCCCACTCTTTATTGTCTAGAATTAGACATTTATGCCTAAGACTTTATATCTTTATTTTTTTAATATATTTTCTTTCTATTTTTATCTTTATATATGGGAGATTTGAAAGCCATCACGCTAAGCATAGTTTCCTTCAGTTTGAACTTCAAGATACAGGCTCATAATTTCAAGACAGACTAGTAGGACAATTAGAAATGTCCAGAAATAACACATTAATACCTGCCTCAAAAGATGGATGCATGCAAAAGTAGCATGAGTGATTGTAAGACATCTAGTTTATTCTTCTCAGCAGATGTGCAAATGTATCCCAGCACATAAGCATAGTTACCAACGTTTGAGCATGCAGATTGTGATAGCTGTGGGCAAATATGAGGTAGCTCATGTGGACCCCTTTGTACATGGGCTCTTCAGGGACACACGACCGCAAAAGCAGCTCTGCAGGATTTCCCATGCGTGGCTATTGAGCTACCGCTTTATGAAACTCACCCCTTGCTCTGTTTGGAATTAAACTTGGTCTTGACCTTGATATTAAAACTTGGAGTGAGATTCATCCTCAGTTTTTATGTTATTATCTGTGAATATGTGTTCCTACAGTTACTTAGCTTTCTTTTGAACAGCTCTAGGATTTGGGAGTTGAGTTTCTTTTGAATTTTGAAAGGTTTTTTGCAAAGGATGTCTATATGTTTTGAATTTCAAGCTCAGAAAAAAAAAAGTGCCTCCTTTTCATCTCTTCTACAATGCCAGGGTATCAGCCAGGCTACCTAGTCATCTAGTAAACAAGATGAAGTAGTGCTTGTGTTTCCAGCAGTAGTCTCAAACTGTTACAAGCTTAATTATAATGGAGAAATCTGCAGTAGGAAAGGTGACAGTGCCTCCCAGAAGAGCCACAGGTCTGCCATCTGCAGAGATACCCGGGGAAAACAGAAACTGTGAGAATTATTGCTCAGTCAGCTTCCAGATGCCACCCAGGAAATCTCATGTGTGGCATCATTGGACCTCTCCAGCACTGCCCAGAGTGACTGGGACTGCACAGAGGAGGAGCAGCATGTGATGGGACTTGTGCCTGCGTTTCGTTATGAGCCCTTTGGACTGAAGTCACTTTGCACTCATAGTGCAGCAAAGTAAGGCCTCATGGCAGTATCTTCTGCAGCTTTTAATCTCTTCCATCCGTCATCCATGATTGGCAGCGCCTTGCTCCCTGCCCAGCACCTGGAGGCAGCTGTCTCTGCTACCTCAGCTCCCTGGGGCTGTCTCCTCTGCTGCTGTAACCACCTCCCTCATTTTTGGCCCCTTGTGCTTCCATAATGACTCCACTTTATAAAACAGGTCCATTTGCTAGGAATTGAAAATAGAAATTTTCGGTTTTGTCCTTGAAATCTGGAGCAGCAAAGAAGTAAGCATTATCATGATGTGTAGTGCTTCTCAGGTTGTACTCCTGAACCTCCGAGGCAGGAGTTATAAGACAGCATCCATGCAAGCCAAGGTTACCTGTCATTCAGAAACCTTTGGGAGAAATTTTTGAGTTGTATGTGGTTATAATTGTGAGAATTAAAGGAAACTGGCTTACTTAGGATAACATGGCACATTCCTGGGGATGTAGGAGGTCCTTATTAAAAGAAATTTCTCGTGCTGATAATGATAGTACTATTTGGCATTTCCCGTTCAGGTGGTTCACTCTTGGATGCATGGATAATGTGCTAGGTTTTGATGATATCCAAGTAACAAGCACACAGGCAAACCTATATGAACTGTAGCTAAGTTCCAGCATACATTCTTTTTAAGGCAGATTGTTGTGTGAGTTCACAATTTTTAAAATACTTGCAATTCTGAGCAGGCCATGGCTGTGATGAGAGGGAAGTTGCTCAATGGAACTCTCTTAGATTAAGAATCACTGCCAGCCAACACAATCCCACCATTTCATGCTGGTTTTCAGGACTCTGCCTTTAAATGTTATCACCATTTAAATAATTTTTTACTAGGGATAGGAAATCTTAACTGGATCCCTTTGGCCTGAAGCTTAACTCAATCACTTTTTTTAGAAAATGAAGTGCAACATCATTATTTTTTGCTTAATAAGATTATGACATAGATTTTAACTCCTTTGTTGTTTAACTTTTAACTCTTTAAAAAATTGTTTTGGCACTGTTCGTGTTTAATATCTTTTTGTCATTTTGACTATTTTCTAAGAAACTTGTTTTCAAAAGAGTCTGGTCTCTGAAAATGTTTTTGAAATGGAAAATCAGCTTACATTGATGAAAAAGCATGCAGCTTTAATGTGTAGCAGGAAAAGGATCACCTTTCTAAAGGTACTAATAACTAGACTGTTCGAAAGTGGTTGGTCTTGAGCTGTAAATAACAAAAAAATAGTGTTTTTAGTATTGATTACAGATGTGGCTTAGTTTGGCAAACCATGGCATTAATATGTTTCTTGTATTCAGAGTTCAGAACAGTGATGTATTGTTTACAGATCCCTATAATTGCTTTTATTGTGTTTTTTGTAGGAGCAACAGCTGCTGCTCGAAAGGAGGTCATAAGGAACAAGATAAGAGCAATAGGAAAAATGGCTAGAGTTTTCTCAGTGTTAAGGTAAGGTTTTGTGCTTTCAGGTGTTTTTTTTCATGTTAAAGGACATATTTGAATGATTACTTAGGGCACTCTACTATTAATCAAGCAGTAAATTTGATATTTTAGTATACCACCTAACTTGAGTGTTCCTAGAACCTTTTAAAGATTGTTTTATTTATACAATATTGCTGTTCATTATGGCTCTGAATAATCTTCCTCAGGGTTTCTGCTGAACATAAAACAGACAAACAAAAGACATCAGCAAAGAAAATTGCAATTACCCTTTTCTGTAATGACTTTTGCTCACCAGGTGTACTAATTAACCCTTAGCCACTGCAAGACAAGAGTTAAACACGCAGAAAGGGTATGTTCCACATCATGTCTCATTAAAAAGGAACTATCCCACTGTCACCCACAGTTGTTGCTAAAACCATGAGTAAAGATGAAAGCATTAGGGTCATTTAACTAAAAATCCAGGAAATCATTCTGCAGACAACAGCAACTCGTTACCTTGGGCTGCACTCCTCCAAACACATGAACATGAGTAATTGCTACCCAGTGTTTAGAACTCTCCATTTGAGGTCTCGGAGCAGAAGAAAAAACATGCTGTACTGTGCTGGAGTCTAAATATAGAAAATACAGTTCTACCTCCCTTTCAGCAGAGAAATTTTTTTCCTCAGGAAATTGTATGCTGCTTTGCTGTGGTTAGTTTTTGGCTCTTATGGTTTGTGCACGGTCAAGGGATTTTTTAAAAACATATTGCTATGATTGTATGATTGATGTAAAAAGAGGAAAGAAATATAGTTACCTGAAGAATGTACTCCTAATTTCAGCTGAAACTCTCAAACTTGCATGATTTTGAGACTCTACTGCAGCATGCAAGCCGTGGGCAGGTTGTCAGAGGGGCTTTGCATGGACACAGCAGCTCAGCCCCACGTTGCTGATTGCAGCAACGTAGCTTTAAATAGCATACTGAGATGGAGGGCTTTGTACCTGGGGTTCCTGAAGTGCTATATGTGAATTACTAGTGATGCACAGGGTACTTCAAAGTGGTACCCATTAAAAAAAAGAAAGAAAGTTGGCATCATGCCTTTTCCCTAAACAAGATGGGGGAGCAAACAAATGTTTCCACCTGCTCCTCTGTATTAAGTCTGGCAGAGAGCCTGGAGCTAACATTGCCAGCACCTTCATAAAACAGCATGATTATTTTTCTCTGATGATAGTTGAGAAAACAAAGTTTGGGAAACATGATAACCTTGAACTGCAGCTTCTGGATCTGCTGTATTTTGTTGTGGAGCACCTTTTGAAATATAGAACTAATTTAACAGAAACCTGGACTTTAATATGCAGAAGGGCCTGAAATTGGATAGTCAGATAATATATTTGAGTGTTGATAACTTGTGGATGATTGACGTCACCTATATGTGATGGGAAGAGAACTATGGGGCAGAAACTTTTCAATGGTTTCAGGAATGGGTAACAGTACAGAATAATTATTCCATGTGCCCTGTCTAAAATGATGCACATAAACCTAATAGCTTAGGGTTTGAAACTTTGAGCCCTCTTAAATTATTTCACAAAAATTGATATTTTAAGGCACTGATGGAAATCAATCTTGGTCTTTCCCTGAAAGCAGTCAACTTAATCTCAGAGTCGATCATAAGACAATTTTTTACCCCTACCACATGCATCCCAACATCTCCAGACGGCCAGAACAGCCTGTGTTGGGTAGAGGAGAAGCCAGTGGTTCACTCACTGAAGCTGCCGGGCCTTTTACAGTTCTTGGTTACCAGTGGACCTTAAAACTTTGCAGGAAGGACTGAAGGTGAAAAGTGTATTTGTTCTCCCATAGCTTTAGCCAGCTAATACAGCACATCCTTACTGTGGCCAGAGGCATATTCGGCGAACAACCAGGTACCTCCAATGGGAAGTTTTGCTGACCAGTCTTCCAGAGGGATGAGCGATGTTTGGTCCCAGCCACCATTGCCCCCTTGGGAGTACCTATTCTCCTTTGCTGCAAAAGGTTGATTCTCCACAGCTAGGTGCCAGGCTTCTAGACAGCAAAGATTACACAAGGTTAATATTGCAAATACTATTCCTATAGAATAGCCTGGGTTATTTTTTTCTGTCGTGCCAGCACAAGCCACATTTAACGCAGAAGTATTTGATAACTGTGTATAACCCTGTAAAAACTGCAATGACACCATTGTCTAAACCAGCCTATTTCAGACACCTTTGAAGTTCCTGCTTGAATTGTTGCTGGCTTGTGAACTTTATTTCACTAATTCTTGAAAAGCACAATCAGCACCTGATGTGACCACCTTCAAAGGACCTCAGCTAAATGTCTCTTCTCTGAGCCAGAGTGGACACCTTCCTTGAGGGTGTAACCAGAATGTAAAACTGAGATAATTTCAGCCGGTTCAGTCTCAAAATTAGATATCAAAATAACGTTGTATTGAGTTTCAAAGGTTATAAATATGGCTGAGAATAGCCATTATAGAAAGATTGGCTTAAGCTCAGTGGAAGACCTCAGGATTCCCTGCCATTGCCTCTCTGCAACTTTGTTTATCAGGTCTGACTTTGGATATATTTAGACAGGAGGGAGGCAAATTATTTAATCAGGTTATTTTCCTTTATTTTTTAACTGAATTAAAGAACCTCAAATAGAAAATACGGAATACTGAAGGCTAAAAATCAGAATTTGTGATACAGAGGTTTCTTGGGAAGATGCGATTTAAAGATAATTTAAAAGCCAATAAACTTATCCTGTGAAGGTGAAGCTAAAAGTGTCATTGTGGTTTAATTAAAAAAAAAATTAAGTGGACTGAATTGAAAATGCAGATTTTGCATTTGCTTGCAGAGGCAAATAATCAAGAGAAAGCAAAAACTTTGATGTGTAACTTGACAATGAAAATACTGTGTTATTTCTGGAAATATTTGGATGTCGCATTAGTTCTAATTGCTTAGGAAACTTGCAGGCAAAATGGTCACAATTTGATTTTGATTATTACATAAAGAAAAGTGTGTACAGGCAGAATCATCTTCAAACTAAAAATTTAACTTGAAGAGTGTATATAGTAGGTAAACGAGTTGTTTGAAAATGTAATTCAGGGTACATAGGTGTAAAGAAAATTTTAAGTAGTAGAATTGCTGAGAGACAGTTTTGATAGACAAAACCACATTATCCTCAAGTGACTGCGGAACTCAATTCTGTCTTTGTGCTTGCTTCCCCCAGCTTAATGTCATTATACATTTCAAAGCAAAGCACTTCAGAATAGGTTTCTCTTAAAGAATTGGGGTCAGTTTTGCTGCTGAGAAAGTATGTAATCACAGACAGCATTATAGTGCTTGTAGGAAGCTGTATTTAATGGTTTGTCTGGATAGAGCTGTTGTATTCCTCTTGCCATATATTTTTAAATATATGTATTTGAAAACCAGCAAATAATGTTTAGATTTCCTAAAACATTTTTCTTGAACCCAGTATTATTTTCAGCATACAAAACTATTAAGAACAGTGCTAGTAAGAATGGAAGTGCTTATTAATTTCAATGAGCTTTTAGATTCCTTTTTTTTTAAGTGGCTGATGATCATTAATAAATAATGCACCTGGCTGCTAGCATAGACAAAAGCAAAACAACAATTTGATTTTTTGGACCACACAGTGTAAGATATTTAAATGTATTGTTGGCAATAACTGCTCCTTTGGTCCTCTTCCTGTCAAGTTTGTGGTTTTATGTGAACATATATTGAAGAGTATGTTATCCGCTGTTCCATGGATGCAGGTTGTAGCATTTCTATAGTGGCAGTCTCTGTATGGTGTAGAACCACTTACACAGCAGAGAGGGAACTGCACTGGTGCTGGGGTTATCACCAAATTCAGTCTATCCTGGGAAGAAGATTGGAGATAACCAAATTATTGCAGGGCAGGTGTAGCTTAAGGTGTCTAAAATGTGTTCCATCTTTCTTTTTTTTTTAAAAAAGAAAAGGATAATTATTTACTTTTTTTTTTCCTCCTGCAGAGAAGAGAGTGAAAGTGTGCTGACGCTGAAAGGTTTGACTCCAACAGGAATGCTGCCCAGTGGTGTGCTCTCTGGAGGAAAACAAACACTGCAAAGCGGTGAGCATGTTTGCCTGTGTCTGTCATTATGTGTAGAAAAAAAAAACAACCCTGGTTTTCAGCAACAGAATCCAGAAAAAGTCACCACAGTCTTCTCACCAAAAAAATAAGAGACAGAATAAAAAACGGGCAGTTTGTTGTACTGGAGCATTTGTGAGCAGTTCATGTAAGGCCACTTCTCAAGACTTGCTATCTACCACTGATTTTTCAGAAAGAGGGGGGAAAAAAATGTCCCTGAAAATCAACTCTAGATCAGCATTGTATGTGAAGTGCACTCTTTCCACTGTTTACAGCATTTTTTTTTTTTAAGAGCAGCCTTTGATACACAGAGTACTGAAGGTTCATCTTAGATAATGACGCTTGCTCTTATTTTATCAGATTTATTCTTCCTCATAGAGAATTACTAATGGAAAATAGTTCTAGAATTAGATTTTCTCTCCTAGCAATTCTCGGTGACAGCATGAGAACAATTTCTCTCTGATTTAAGCCCAAGTGAAGGGAGACTCTTACAAACACCGTGTTTGCCATGTACACAAACACAATACAGATTATTGGTTCAGTTTTATACCAAGTGCTTCTTGTTACAGGAAATCTCCCAAGTCTATAGGGCTGCACTTGATAAAATATTCCTTTTTGAATAAGGAGCTGCAAAGTATTTAATTCACTACCATAAGCCCTCCTTCTCTGTGTGTATTGCAGGCACACAAGAATGTCTCTCACTTATTAAGGTTCTCTTGGCACTGGATGTAAGAAATAGAAATGCTTTATAACCTTAATACAGCCTCAGCCTCTTGTTTTCCCATTTCCTTCGTGGAGCATTCTTTCTCTGTATTCTTCCCTTTACTGTCTCTTTTACCTAGAAGATTCAGGTATACAGTGGTAAACCTTATTTTCCCCTTATTTCCTTTCCCTTTTTCTTTTTGTTGATTTGTGTTATGGACATAGTAACGTTCTGCTTTGAAAATGCTGCGATATGATTCCATGGGATGCCTTTCTTAATGAGGTTGCAGTTTTTACCTAGGCTTTCCTCTGTGTAGTTGCTTTACATTTGTCAGAAAATTTGGTCCAAGGAAACTGCTATTGTTGCCCTGGCAAAATATTAGGAATCAAAATGAATTTGAGAAAATTGCCTGAAGTTCTTGTTACAATGACTAAAAGGAACATCTCCTCATACTGCAGTATTCTGGCTTAGTAAAACATTACTATATAAAAGCTTCTGCATTAGTTAACACATAGCACCTCGTTCACCAAATAATCTAAAGTTTACATAGTTTCTGTTAAGCACACATTCATATTACCATATGGATTTACAGAAAATATGAGTAGTATGTTCTGTTGTGGAAGCATACATTTTAGTCGTCATTTTTTTTCTAATGTGTCAGTGCTGGTTTGGATCTATTTATTCATTTTCATTTCTCATCCCAGTTATGTTTTCCTTTTTTTTGCATTGTTTTTGTTCCTTGATTTTGCATCTCTCTTGCTCTGTAGCTTGAGAGGCATAGGCTTACCTTGGTGCATGTGGGTTAGTTCCTCTCATTTCCCCATGCAGCAAGATAGTAACATACTTTATTATTGATCTCAATCCATATTTAACATCATAACTACCAAAACCAAATTGTTTCAGTTTTATGGAGGACAAAAAAAAGCTTTTATGTAGGGGAAAATAAGACAAAAAAGAAGAGAGGAATTCCTAAAAACTTGGCTGCTTCTTGTTCTTGAAAACAAATTTTTTTTTTTTTTAATCTTTAAGCTGTACCATTGCTATATTGGATTGAATTTGCTGATTTCCATCAACTTCTAAATCTCTGCATGTAGAAACAGATTCATGCCCAAGCTGATGGGTACAATTCAAATTAAACAGTGGTAACATAGTATTCATAACACCACAGCAACCTCCCGATTATGAACTTTTCTCTCTGATCATGCTTTGCAGTTCTGGAGGTCCAACAGCTTTCAATCTCTTATCTATGTCCATTGATTTTAATAAAGTATTAGAAGAATGCTGTTTTCAGAGACTGAGTGGACAAAAAAAGGATGCTTACCAATGAAGCAGACTGTGTGAGATTTGCAAGCCAAGGCAAAGCTCTTCAAGCAAACTGTCCCATGCTTTAGGAAGGTTTCTTTTAGTCAGGGGAGAAAAAAAAAAAATCATTCTGAGAAGTTGTATATGTGGCTTTTTTGCCTTGTACTGGCAGCTAATACTTTTAAAGCTGACATTGTAAGTGGTGCAATTTTTTGGTGATGGCTTTATGCCAGTTTTCATTCTCTTTTGACAGGGCAAATCAAACTGCTCTTACTCAAAGCCGGAAAAATTATTTAATGACCTTTTCAGGTCAGATGCGCAATATGGAAGACGTTTTCATTTTGTAATTCTTTTGAGTCAAAAGAAAACTACTCAAATGTGTCTTTAAAAACTTTTAGATTTGTGAAACTTCTGCTTCAAAACGAACTATAGCTTAATTCAATCTGCAAATTACTGTTTTTGTGTAAGCATTTCTCTGTGTGTCTGTTTTGCCAAAATCCAGCACTTACAGTAACATTAGTGTTGTAGCTCCTTTGCTGTTCACTGACTTGTTCTTGGAGTTAAAATCCTCTGCTCATTTTTCTCATCCGTTTTGCTACCCCTTTCTTCTCTTCAGCTACTGTTGAGGCTATTGAGGCTGATGAAGGTAAATTGGCCAGTCCCCTTTCTGTTGGTGCCACAACAGATAAGGGCTCTGCTGGGTGTATTCATTTTGCTGTAGCTTGTACAGATTGTGTGGGTGTTGGGCTAACAATTGTGGCTCGGTATTAACCAAAATGTAATTGCTTTAAAGGGGAAAATGGTTTTTTATGTGTTTTTTGTTGTTTTTGGTTTTTTTTTTTTCCATTGCTGCTGTTGTGGTTTTTTTCTTTCTGAAAGTTACAGTCATGTTGGAATTGCTGTATGTTGAACTAAGCACTGAGTAATGCCACAGGAGGAGATCAGGGGACTTGGATTTCACAGGACATAACTTGGCAGCAGCTCATAAATGCTCTGTGACACATAGTTCAAAAGCTGTGCACTGGAGGCTGGGTCTTTTCTCCACCTCAAACCATCCTCAGCACTCTCTGGTCAAGGAAAACACACAGCTTTTTATAAACATACTCTTGGTTTGGTTTGGATTTTTTTTCCCTTTTATTTTTTTCTTCAGTTGGTTTCCTTTCTTTTAGGTCACTAGTGGAAAAAAAAAATATTGGTCTTTTGTTACAGTTCAGCATGTTTCTGTTACTCTTTAAAAGTAAAGCAACATGAGACATTTGTCTGCAAGATGTCGGCTTCCTCTGGTAGTGGCAGTTTACACACTGGATATTTACATTAGAGCAACCATTAACACCAGCACCATTTTAGCTACAAATATTAAGTGACTGGTTGCCTCAGAAGATATCTGAATGTTTAGTATTGAAAACTGTGGTGCTTTATTGACAGACCTCTAATTTAACCCGTACGCAATTTTTAACACTACCGTTAAAAACTAAGTAATCACGTATTGCAATGTAGATGCACAATATTCATTCAGCATTATAAAGTTTTGGAAGAAGAATTTTCAGAATTCCCCTTTAAAACAAAAATTCTTCAGTTGTATTTTGTTCTTGCCCCTCTCTAAATTTTCTGTGGGTGTTTTTTCTCTTAGTTAATTAAAATCTGATGTCCCTTGGTAAGATGTGCCCTTTTGGCCAGTTGAATTTGTCCTTTAGTTTTGTAAAGCAGTGAATAAAATTACAGAACAAACAAGTAAGAGAAAATACAACTGCTTTCTAAATAGCAGTGAGTAAGCTGCTATTTATGTTGGAATTATCTATTCCTACCAGCAATCTCTAATCTGCGGTGTGCATTCTCGTTGACAGTTTGGCTGTTTTCTGTGATTTTCTGTGACTATGTGTTGTGTTTTAGTATACTCTCAATGTAAATCGCTAATACTTGTTGTCTGACCAGCAACTACAGCAGAGCACTTTCCTCAGTACTGCAGATGATAACGTGTCTGCTTGAAACACAATTGATTGAACGTGCCCCCCATTCCAGCAATATGCACCCTTCAAGTTAAACCTTGATTTGCCATCCTTGCTAGTTAGACACGATATCTGTACTCATATACAGCTAGCCTACACAGGCAAAGCTAACAACGGAGAA
Organism: Coracias cyanogaster; assembly: GCA_033124195.1. Taxonomy (NCBI): domain Eukaryota; kingdom Metazoa; phylum Chordata; class Aves; order Coraciiformes; family Coraciidae; genus Coracias; species Coracias cyanogaster. The sequence continues at coordinate 27,675 of JAVSBS010013641.1, forward strand.
AATGTTTTGCCCTTTACCAGTTGTCCCTCTGCAGTTTGATTCAGGGCCCGATAACACTGACCGGGCTGTGCTACTGCCACGCTCCAGGACGCAGCAAGTGTTTCAGCTTCAACACGGCCATCCATTAAGCTATTGCTTTAAGGGATTGGCCTGGGTGCTTGTTAGACACCTCCATTTTTGTGGTAGAAAATAAGTTAAATTTAAAAAACCAAATAACAAAGCCAAACAACCCATGAAAAACCTCACTGTAGGGCCTGTTCTGTTTTCACTGCTCCATCTCTGTTCTCTTGACTAATCACCATTATGATGTTGTTTTTCTGAGTTGAAGTATAATACATGTTAAAACCCATGCACTTCACAAAGTTCCAGTATAACATTTGTGAAACTGGCTAAGGAACTAGATCCTGAGGCAAACAAGATCTACCTGTTTTCTCAGGAATGGTTGGTGAAATTATCAGCATGAAAATGCTTTTCTCACTCCCTCCAAAATGCAAGGAGTGGTAGATTAGTACCAGGGATATTCTGGGGGTTTGGGTTTGTTCACCTTTTTTTTTTAACAGAAGTTAGCAGTTTGTCCAGAATCAGGACTGCATATTGGAAGGAGAGCAGGAGTACTTCGGGGTAAAGAGAAGATAAAGGGAAGGAAGAAATACTGAATTTGATCTTTGAAACTCCCCTACCATTTTATCCCCAGGGAGTTTGCACGTTTCCTGGTACTAACAGACCATTTCTGCTCTACAGCATGTTAAGATAGAGGTATAGCAAAAGTGCCAGTTCTGGAAGTGCAGTGCATTGATTTGGTGCAGATAAGAGAAAAAACATACAGAAGGCTATGACAATTTCTCTCCAGAGCTGTCACCTGCTGTTTGCCTATGGTGCTTTTTTCTCTTTTGCTTGAAAGCTAAAGATCTTCAACTCTTCAATTAGAGAAAAAGTAAAATAAAAGTCTTATTCTACAAATACATTCCACAGCCTCTGGTGGCTTTGTGAGGTTGATGTGACCTCATCAACGTTGGTGCTGAAGGGCAGATCTAAAGTCCTCAGGTTTACTTGGAACTTTGGTCCTTTGTCAGTGCATTTCCAAAGTTAATTTGTATGAATGTGCCAAAATGACAATATCCCTGGTCCATGTTGCACAGTATTACTGCTGTTTCACTTAAGCTGCTTTCTAGAAGTCCAGGGACATGTTGGGGACTGCAGCTGCCCTGAGCGATCAACAAGCAGCTTGCCTGCGTTTGAAACATAAGGCAATGCTCTAAGGTTGCCCCAGATCTCCCATAACTTTAATGTGTATCCTGCAAACTGGCCTTGCCGTGTCATCATCATCTGTAACTGGCCAGCGCTTTTTGCCTTGGTCTTTGAAAGTCAAGTGGGAGTTTTTCCTGATTAAGGATGTTACAGTGAGGCATGATGTCTTTAAGCCTGTAAATGATGACGACAAATGCTAACTCACCAGCTCATGGCCATGCCCTGAGCATGGTTCCTAACTGCAAACAGTAGTTTCATGTCAGCTTCTTAGCATTTTAAGACAAACCCCAGTGGACAACAAAATATCAGATATTGATCATGTTGAAAAAAAACAGATGTGTTGCAAGACACAGTGGTGGTTAAACCCCAGCTCTTTCCAAGTACGGTAAGGAGTCGGTCATGTTATCAGATCTTCTCATTGCCACCTTCGCAAAGAAGCACTTTCCCACTCATTGCTAAGTTGGGGGAAAAGCTGCCAAGAGTTTTACCTTGCTAATTTTAATTTTTAATAATCCTTTATTTAGCTATCAAAGGATTTTCACCCCAGCATAAGATCACTAGCTTCGAAGAGGCCAAAGGCTTAGATCGAATTAATGAGCGAATGCCTCCGCGCAGAGACGTGCCATCCGATGCCAACCTTAACTCCATCAACAAGGCAATCTCCACAGAGACTAATGGCACGGACAGCAACGGCAGTAATAGCAGCAATATTCAGTGACCACTGTCTGGGAGGGGGGTTTAAGCTGCAGGGCGCGATGGGGTTGCTGCACATCAGCAGTGGGATGTTCTTGCCTCTGATAATAGCTTACTTGCTCTGGGGGCCAGGTGTTGGATTCAGTTTACAAAAATCATCTACGAAGAGATCGTCAACTTTAATTTGGTGGGAGGGGGGGTGGGGGAGAGACACCTCCTTTGGATATGCCTTTAACATGCTTGTAGAAAAATGAAAGCTCATGCTGGTATATATTGCAAAGTTAGGGGAATGAACATGTTTTCCTACTGCATTGGGAACGTCTAGGTATGTTACTGAAAGGCCTTTTATTATGTTACTGGACATGAAAACTTTGTTTAATTTCTTACTAACTATTGTACGTTTACAGTTGCAGCACTAAACATGGACAACATCAAACATTTTTAACAAAATGTACAAACTAAATAAGGACTATTTATTGATAATGTTTTGCTACTCTTGTCAAACAATGGCTATGAAATAAATTAGGCAGTCTTTAAAAATATAGAGGGGGGGGGAAAAAAGAAAAAAAGGAAAAAAAAAAAAAAAGATTGTTGGAAATTTGTTTAAAATGCCAAAAAAGAGAGAGAGAGAAAGAGAGAGTGAGAGAGAGACCGTTTAATTTTGTACAGATTATGCTTACCTCAGGTTTCTTTAGTGTGCTTCAATGCCCTTCTTTAAATATAACACTTATCTTACTAATTTGGCAGCAATTATCCTTTTCTTTGTTTAAAAAAAAAACTGGAATAATTATAACATTTATCTTTTTTTTTTTTTTGCTGTTTATATTTAGGGGGGTTTGGTTGGGGGGTTTTTCTGGGTTTTTTTGGTAAATCAAGTCTTGGTTGTGGCTTGCTGAATTTAAATATTTATGAGTGGTGCATTTTTAAGTATAGTGAACAAGACACCATATTAAGTGCAGTGAAAAGCATCTATATTCTGTAAAAATCTGCCTATGCATGTTTTTTAAGAAAAAAATGGCTGTATAGGCCTGTATGGGACTGTAATGCGCTTAGTGGTCTGACTTATACTGGAAATGTATGTATACTGGCGTACTTTATATTCTCTAAAAAAATGCTTAATGCCTTTGAAATTTTGTAATCAAAAAAAAAGCTTTGAAAAATCTAAGGGGAGAGTATTCTTAAAGTTTTTAACATAAGCTTGTCAGTGCACATATAGATGGGTAGCATGTTTAGCAAACCTTGTGAAATTTAAATAAGTTTGTAGTTACATGTGAAATTCTAAATGCATGATAACTGTTAATGTCATAACGGTTTAGTCATTTTGTTCTGTTCTGTCATGTGCCACAAAATGTGTAATTTTTTCACTTTTTTCCCTTTGTATATCAGTTACGGGTTTCAACTGGTTCATTCTAAAAAACAAAAAAGAAACAAAACAAAACAGTCCATTGATATTTTTTAACAATTGTATAAGTGCCCAAGTAATTCACTACAGCCTACAGCCTTGCCTTTGTAATTTGACTTCGAAATGTTGGCAATCAAAGCATGCACTTGTAACAATGAAAGAAGCATTTTATATTACTACTCAATAAAAATGTGCATGAACTTCAGTGCTCTTCCCTTTCTTGCTGGCTCAGTCACAGAAGCGCATGCAGGCACATGCGCGTGTGCACTTGTTGCTCCCTTTTGCTTTGGACAGGAGAAGACCATCAGTGTAAGAAAAGAATGACTCCTTTCATGATTCAAGGTCAGTTCTTTGCTAACAAAAAAAATTCATTACCCAACTGTTTTAGGCTACTGAACAGCTGCACGCCTCCCCCAAGTTCTGGTTAGAAAGTTGAGTTTTCACTAAAATCAGTAGGATATATCCCACAACTAGAGTGCAGACAAAAACATGTGCCCTCTTTGTGCTTCCCCTGTCTTCTGGAGTGTTTGAAAAGGTCAATTAGTATAATTTACAATGTTCCTTTAAGAAAAAATAATGTTAAACCATTTCAGATTCCAAATACTCTCTGTAGTAGTAAGAGGTGAACTGTTCGCAGCTCTGCCCTATTCTCATTTTCCCGTAACTGTGCTCAGCATCCATTCCACAGTCCGTCATCCTGCGACAAACTGATGGCCAATGCCAAATGGTGCAACGTTGGTGGGTACTGCTTGAGTTCTCCTTTCCGGTAGCATTATTAAACGTTGGCTTGGTGCCTCCTTTCTGATGTATTTTTCCCACTTTACCTCTAGTTACATTTGGCAAAATACGACAGATGGCAAAAATAAGAGAAATCATAATATGCAGAACTAGGAAGCTGAATCAATTTGAGATTTAAATTTTTATTTCGTATCGTACATAAATATAGCACAGAGGAAGGACACGCAGAGTCTAACTATTCATCTGATCAATGAAGCTGCTCATCTGGTTAACGAGCATGGTCTCTGCAAAAAGGGATGTCGAAAGTTTGAGCGGCCTCCTTACTTGCCAGTTCAGTCCTGCGTACGTGCAGGCTGAACAGCTGTAGGTTACCTCAGGTAAGTTTTTCTGTAGAGACGTCTGAGCTAGCGCTCAGCAGGCACTTCGTGCAACGTAGAGCGTTACTGCTGGGCAGTGCAACGTGTGCTGTCTGGTTTCATTTAAGTTGGGCCCTGGCAGTTGCCCAAACCAATTTAACAGCAAGAAAGGGATTTTTCTTCTCAGCAGTGACAGTGTGGCATAGACCTCTCAATTGGTAGACTTAACCCAAAAGATCCATACTACAAATTGGTGGTAGCTTTGCAATTGCCTGCTGTAATTGCCAAAGAGCTTATGGGCAAAGAAGGTAGCCCAGGCTGAGTAATGCATTAAGAAATGTACAAAGCCTGTCTAGTCCGTAAGGAGATTTTTTGAACTTTTTTTATGTCTTAGAAGAATTTAAAGTGTCCTGAATGTGTGAAACAGCAGTGTCCTGTGTGTCCAGGTAATATGGCCTGGCTCTTATCTGGAGCAAGCTTCTGCCCTACCATGGGGCAGGTTCTGGACCAGCTCTGAGGGGTGGTCTAGGCTGTACTCAAATGTTCCTAAAAGAACAAAAAGAAATGTCCAAAGGTTTTTTCTTTCCAGAGCATCCCATCTTTTCCAGCTGTCCTTCCTTTTCCTGCTGCAGAAGGAGCTGTAGATGAATTTGAAGAAAAATCCTGGTGCCACTGAAGGCTGAGTTTTGGATTTTGTGGCCTCACTCAATGACATGCACGGGAATATGTCTCCCAGTACAGGTTTCTTTCTTTCTTACCAAATATGCTACTTTAATGCCAAAAATCTCGTTGATGCCTATGTCAGGATTTACTGTATTTTTTAACAACTTATTTCCCATTGTGTGAGATAGTGTATTTGATGCATGTATTGTATTTTCTGCACTATCACAATTTTCTTTTTCAACAATGATTAAACATGAAACGTATAAGCTCTTACCATACGTTTTCTGAAGAAGACATGGTTCAAAACTTGTCCAGAGTTTCCCCCAGAATTGCAGTAGGTTTAAACTTGTTTAAGCTTGTACTAGAACTGCCAACTGTCAGGCACAGATATAAATTCTTTCAGCATTTTCCTTGACACCCTTTTTTATTGCCAGAGAATCGTCTGGAGCCTCTAGAGGAGTTTGGGTATAATTTGGCTTTCTCCTGAGAACCTGGCCAGCAAAATTGAGGTCAGAATGCAGGACTAAAAACAGGCACTGAAAGATCGTGCTTGTTAGCACAGACCTGATCTCTGTCCTCCTCTGTCACTTCAGCTTTGGATTTTAGTGAAAGAGGGGAGTTCAGAGTGTAAAAAATAAAAAAATGAAAATTTAGGGACACTTTCTAGGTTCAAACTGAATTTACAATTTTAGTCCTTAGAAATCAGTTTCCCTTCTTTTTTCAAGATACTGTTGCTCACATTAGTCAGATCTATGAATCTTCCCACTTCTTTCACAAAGAGAGGGATGTGAGAATCAGCTATTTCAAATGCTAAAAAACCACAAGCACCAAAGCAACCATTTGCAAGATAGTTTGCAGATCGCTTTCTTAGTTGCTTTTGGGAGGGTGTTTGATTCTGCTAAAAATGGCTGATTTTGGCATGCAAAGGATGAGCTTTCTGGTTCTTCAATGGTTTAGGAAAAAATATATCGAAGTTCTCATATGTTCATGTGTACGTGCAAACACAGGACTTGCAGCCACCTCCGTGGGGGTCACAAAAAGAAGTCCAGGGAGCTGGAGGTAGGGGATTTTTTTTTTTGTCTTGCTGAACTGACTTTGTTGTGTCAAGCCTGGTAAGCATTGTAAAATGGTATCTTTTATGAGGCTTTGATTTTTTTAATTTTTTTTTAATAATTTGAAGGCAGTTTCAATTATATGCAACACCATCTTTCATCAAGCTGACAGATAACTGTGTGCTCTGGGCCGTATGCTGCAGCACACAGTTGCAAAGGGAAGGGCTGCCTTGACGCTGTCATCCCTGTCAAAAGCTGCTTTTAGGTAAAATAACTTTGCAAACAACATGCTAAAGGACTGATTTTGCTGCTGGTGGGAAGTCTACAAGCATATGGTGGCAGACGTGACAGCATCCACTTTTGTGGAGTCCGCTATGGCCATCACTAGTTGCTCTAGCTGGGGTTCACCAAGGCCTCCTCTCCCTTTTGGGCTGAGCCTTGCATGGTTGTTTGCTGGAGGTTTGGATCTGGGCACCCAGTTAGGTGATTCGTAAAGCAGCAAGACCTGAGGAAGAGTTGGTTGTTTCATACTTTAGCTATTACATCCCTGAGGCAGTTGATGTGGATAACCACAATGCGATCGAGCAACCTCATTTCTCTCAATATCTGGGTATGTAATAATCTCTTTTGGTTTAAATGAGCAGTTGAACACTGTGACTTGGACTAATTTCACAGTGTTTTATGCCAGAGGAGCCTGTTAGGTTACAGAATCAAGACTCGCTGAGGCAGGTAGGCACTACTGAGACTAGCTTCTCCATTTCTCCTACGTGACTGCTCGTGCAGGGTCAGCTGGAGCAGGTTGCTCAGGGCTATGTCTAGTCATGTTTTGAGTATCTGCAAAGATACCTCTCTGGGCAACCCGTGCCAGTGCTTGATAGCTAATACAGTAAAAAAAAAATAATTTCTTACATTGAAAAATTTCCTGTATTGCAGTTTGTGACCACTGCTTCTTGTGCTGTTGCTGGCCCTCGCTAAGAAGAGCTTGGCTTCATCGTTTCCCCAACAAGTGTTTATACACCTTTTCTCTAGGCTGAGCAGTGCCAGTTCTCTCCATCTCTCCTCGCAGGTCAGATGTTCCAGTCCCTTAATCACCTTCATGGTCCTTTGCTGAGCTCACTCCAGTAAGTCCATGTGTGTCTTTTGCTGGGGACCCCAGACCTGGACACCATACTTCAGGAGTATCTCACCAGTGGTGAGTAGAGGGGGGAAAAGTTAAATTACCTGCCCTAGTTTCCTGCATATACCGTTAAATTTCTACAACATATGACCATGCCAATTATTTAAGCCAAGAGAAGACATTTCTGCCCTCATCGGTCAAAGAGATGGGACCTATACCTCAGAAAACAGAAGCAGAGATACTTTATGGTTGCAGAGCTGAGAGATACTAAGACACAGATCCAAGAAGGTAAGAGGAAATGGATAGCTCACCAGTCTGAGAGGACAGTGGAAGACTGGAATAGAAATATTTATTTCCAGATATGGTAATAAATTTGATCAACAAATTATCCAGATGGGTATCAATTGCAAGAGGAAGGACCCTCTTTATGCTGTCCTGTACTGTGTCCCACCTACTGTTGATCCCTGCTGATTCAGAAGGCGGCAAAGAAGTCATAAAAAAAATCTGGCCAAGCTTGTACTGAGGGAAGTAGTCCATTCTTAGATTCAGCAGGCAAGTGGCTGAAGCATGTGATTAATACATAGTCATTATTGTAAGTACAGATCCACACATGTTATCAGGATGTCACATAAATGAGAGATCTTATGCCTCCCTGGGGAAGAAGAAGGAACCTTCTGAGGAGGTTGCCTAAGGAGAAGGTAATTTGTTTATCTGTCAGTTGGTGGTTTATTGGTTTCAGTACATATTTAATAAGCTTTGCACTTGGACTGCATTCTTCTAAAATGAGAAGAAAGCGTGCTCTGAAGGGAATGTGAGGCTGACACTGCGGCCGAGCTTAAGCAAGGCTGCAGAGCTGATGTTTAGGCAAAAAACTGAGAAAACGCTGCAGGCATGGACCAGAGCACCAGAGAAGGAAAAGGAATGAGAAGTGGGGCTGGCAGGAGAGCTTGAGGTATTTCTTTCATTCCTTTCTCAAGGTAGATAGGTGAAGAGGAGGTAGTGGCAGTGCTGGAGGAGACCTGAGCACTTAGCTGCAAAGACTGAGATGACACAATACAGAAGCTGTATGAGGTAGGCAATGACAGAAGATATTTAGGCTGATAAAATTTATCTTAGGCTAGATGTGCACTTAAAGATGGTGGCAGAGTTCAGGTTGTGACCTTCATGCAATCATGCATAAAAGGAGAGTAGGCAGCAGCATGGGAAATAAAGTTTTAGAGCACAGACCTGTGATAAGAAGTAGGCTGAGGCTCACAGCCCTAACAGAGGAAAAAGCACAGATGGCAGGATTGAACGTATTGCATGCTGAAGGGTTGAATCAGTTCAGCTTAAATGTAAGGATGCGGATAAAGGGGCAGGAATTACGAGGGCCTTAAATCCCAGCTAAATTTGTAAGGCAGGGCTTGCAAACTAGCCAGGTAATGGACACCTCAAACAGAGAAAAATAGAAAGCTAACAAAGAAAGGAAAAATGACCTGTTGGCCAAGTAAGTTGGAAAGGTCAGTAAAGTCTAGGAATACAGTGAAAATCAGCATGAGTCCCGCTAAGTTGTCTTTGCTGATCATGGTCAAAAAGCAGCAGAAAAATTTTCCACACTTTTATAGGAAGACCAAGGTATAAATAAGTGGGAAAGGATGCAATGAGGATAAGGGAGAGATTTAAAGTAGTTGTATTGGCTAAAGGACTACAGGAGGAAAGCCAAGAATGAGATTTAGGGTATGGAAACAAGAACTGCAGGAATCAAGACAGAAGCAAATTCAGAGTTTAATGCACTTATTCAAGGAAAGTGCAATAGTTTCTTTCCTAGAGTCATAATAGCAAATACCACATTTGCTTACTTTGCAAATAGCAATGTTCTTTAACAGCTCTCTGAATGGGTGGCATATGCTGAAAATATACTTGGAGAATATGTAAGCACAAAAGTATATTGAAATAAAGAGCAACCACAGGGCCATTGGTCTGAGCGTAATCATATGCAAAGATTTAAAGTCAATCTTGAGGGAACCACTGACCAAAACCTATGTGAGAGGCACTGTTTCCCACAAATAAAAATAAGTTATGGATGTCAGGAATCTGTACATGAAGTTTAAGGTGGAAAGGAGCCAGCTGAAGGGAAGACCGCAGCTATCAATGTTGGGAGAAGATGTTCTGGGTGGTGAAAAGTTTCCTTAGAGGTAGCAGATAGAAATCTGGCTAAGTGAGAAATGCTTGTGGCATTGTAAGTTGTTGCCCCCTTACCTTGTGAATCCATGTCTCTGTGCACCCTTACCAGCTTTTAGTGGGAGACAAGGGTTACTGGAAGGGGGATTAGGATTACTGGGGGGAGCTCCCTTCCACAGGTTTCTCTTCCTGTTCCTTTCCTCTCTGCTTTCTTTCCCTCTTGTCGCTTTTCCTAGATCGCCAGGGTGCTGCCAGCTGCCTGCCCGCTGGGCAGTGAGCACTGCTGCCAGCCCTGGCTTGCAGCACCCATCTCCATGCATGGGAAAGGTACAGGCTAGCAGAGTCCTCACCGCAGCCTGGCTGCACCGGGATCACACCTCCATGGGACCTTGGGGTTTTCCTTGCCTCAGTTCCCCATGTGCCTGCCATTGCCTCCACTAGACCTGGACCTAGGTATCAGTGACCTAGGCAGCTGCTGCTCACAAAAAAGCAGAATAAAAATTGATGAATTCCATGGAGACTGGCCTCGAGTGCAGGGGCATCACCTGCAGGTCGTGAGCTCAAGCTTTTTACTGCTTTTAATGGTTAGGAGCATTCCTTGGGAATAGGTCATGTTAGGAAAATGCTGATATTTGTAGGGAGAGGCTGACTTGGCAGAATAAGACAATTATTTTTTTTCTTTTAGGAGATGAAGAAATAATATTGGTAACAAGAACTTTTACATAGGTGGTGAGAAGCACTGATGTTGCCCCAGAAGTAAACTGGCATCAATAAGTGATAGCACTGATCCTTCCAGAAGAGCTGGTGGGGAAAATCAGCAGAGGGATCAGATCTGGATGGGAGGGGAAAGAGGGCTTCTCCTGGGCTTTTCCATCTCTGTGTGGCTCTTTTAGTCAGAGTGGAGAAAAAAAATAATGGTTAGTTTTGCTTTTGCTATCTCCCAGCAAAGAGTTTCTCTTGGCCCTTTCACCTCTACAGCTTTTTCTTATATGGAGTGATTCATGCGTGTGCTTTCGTATGGAAATAGATTTGCAAGACTTGCCAAACAACGCACCTCTTAAAAGCACAGCTGGGTGCTGACACGGCAGTGTTTCCCTCAGTCCAGAAAGTTAAATCCAGAAATAACCTCTCTGACAGCTCGATGACTCACCCGGGCTTTGGGGAGGGTGCAGGGATTCCCATCCCCAGCAAGCCCCACTGCTGCTGGGGAGGGCTCAGCTGCTGAGGAAGCAGGGCTGAGTTGTCAGAGCCTGCACAAGGAGATGCTGTCTGGCCCCTGCCTCAGAGCAAATGGCTTCTGTGGGGGCTGAGAGCTAGATGAGATGGGCAAGGAGGGACTGGGGCACGGACCTCAGGACAGGGTCTGAAGCAATGCTGGCCAGGCTGCTTGCCCTAGGTGTTAAATGTTCCCGTTCTCACCAAAAGCTGCAGGAAAATGCCCTGGCTGTGCCCATGGAGCAGGCTTGCTGTGCCGCAGAGAAGGCTTGTTTCCCATGCGTAGGAATGGCTGGGACATAAGCCTTGTGAAACTCTCTGCCAGAAACACTGGACCAGACCTATGCAGCCCTCCCAAAGGGCTGTGAAAGCAGATGTGCCTGGCTCGGGCTCCCTAGGGATGCGTGGTCTTCAGCTTCCCAAAGGGGAAGCTAGGGATGATGTCTGTGATGGCAGTGTTGATTCACCCAGCTTCCTGGCCACTGTTCCTGCAACTCCTAAATTACATGTTTTCTGTTAAACAGTCTAAGCTGTCACATGGCTTGTACGAAACACAAGGGAGTTCACCCTTACGAGTACTTCTGTGGCCAACAATACGTTATTCTGACTATTAAGATATCTATAACTGTTAAGATAAAGCAGTTACAGAGTGCACGGTTACTCTGCACCGCCTGGGATTTCTTGCTGGGCTGGTCTTTGGCATCTTTGCTCCTGTGCCAGTCCTAGAATACAAAGGTTTAGGTTAAACTATCTATGGAAATACCTCTTTTTCCTCTTCCTATAGATTGTGCTTTTATTGTTGTTTTTAAACACAGCCCAACTTAACCTTTGTATGTAGTATGTCAAAATTACTCCCAGGTTCTCCCAGTGTGAATGTAGCATCAGCCCAGGCTCTGCCTGCAAGGGTGGTGGGGAGAGAGATATGTTAGCTAAAACGAGTGTTTTGGGGAAAGAATATGATCTTTTTTCAGTATTTTAGATTAGACCTACTTCATTACCCCACAGACATCAAGACACAAGGTACAAAAGTGGAATGCCGCCATGTCTGTCTTTTTCTCCCCCTCCCTGTGTCTACATGCCTAATCTGGCCCTTCTTCCCAATTTCTTCACTGCCCTTTCCCAGAAGGACAGAGGGACGTTCTACCCCCTCTCAGGGAAAGCTAAAGCACAGAAGGGACCCAGCAATGGCTTAAAACCCGTAGTGAAAACCTCTCAGGCCATTCCCACTGTTGCACTGGGGGGTACAAACCATGGAGACTGGGGTTGGGAGGCACAGTTATGATTCACTAAGCCAAAATTTCTCAGGAACCAGAGCACAGCCCAGCAAACAGCACTTTTGAGCTGGGAAGTATGTGTCTGGGTAACACTGCTGTTATTTTTCTTGTTTTTCCTGGCCTGGCAGCCTTGCCTGTCCGTACCCCACTTCCTTCAGCTGAAGCAATGTGCCAGAGATGAGTTTGTGTAAGTGGGGATGTGCTATGGAGGAACCAGCAGCCAGGATGGGGGCTTGGCTGCTCGGAGCACGCTGCAAATATTTGCAGAAAGCTTGGACCTCTAGGAGCCTAGTGGGGCTGCCCAGTCAGTCACTGGGATTTACATCAGAATGATGATGATACGTTTATTGTGGTGAAAATATTCTATGCAGTTTAGCACGCTGTGCCAAAGCATTTGTAGAAGAGAGTGATACAGCCTGGAGCAGAGGGACAAAAGGATATCTGGGCCAGTTAGAGCTGGTAAGGAGTTTTAGGTAATATTATTAACTGTGTAATGCTTTTTTAGTGAAGCTTGTGGAGGAAAGCCTTTGTATCTAATGGAATAACTGTCATTATTTCCTGGCTCAGAAATATTTCCAGTCTCCTGAAGTATCACATGCACTGGAGAGGTCTGAGATATTGCCTGTTTGCAAGGGCACTGAAGGGCCAAGGCTGCGTAGTGGAAGGTAAGGAGAAAGGAATGGGAGAATAGGAGAAAGTATGATTTTAATAGCAGAAAACATATTTTTTTCCTTATTATTGCCAAGATTAATTAAGAGTAAAAATCCCTGAAACATGGATCATTTGAAAGACATCAGCTGGGAGCAAAGCTTTAGCAAAATTGTCGAAAGACTAAACACATCATTTATCTCTATGCCACAGCTGAGATGCAATGAAAAATATATTCTGCTGAGCACTGAAAATTAAGTTATGCTCATGTGAGCATTTCTATGCTGTTAGAATAAACCCCTGGGGTTTTGTAACTGGCTCGGGTACTAAACCCTTTGGAAGAGCTGTTGTGTGGTGGCCTTGCCCAGTTATAGGCAGACAGCTGCTGCTGCATCAGAGGATCACAGTGGATACACCTCTAATGGCTGCTGGGGACCATGGGATGCGATGGCTTGAAAATTACAGATGAACAGCTTGATGGGAAGCTCCATGCTACTATTGGACAGGGCCCTTTCTTAGAGCTGGCAGCATGCCTTGCTTCTTCCCCAGTGAGCTCTCCTGCCTTCCCTTCTTTCCTGCGGGCTCCTTGGTAGGATGCAAGTCCTCCTCAATGCAAAGAAAACAAGAGGAAAAATCCCAGTGTGAAATACTTGTGACCTCTCTTCATCTACTTCATGTTACGCAGTGTGCCACCAGCAGTCAAGAGCAATGGACAACGCAGGGAATAATTTCTTTAAGCAAGATTAATCACACTTCTTTAAAATCAGCTCTGCTCTTTTCTGCCCCACCCAAAGTCTTCTGCTGATGCTCCAGCTTCCCAGGCTATCAGTGAGGACCTGGTCCCCCTCAAAAGCTGCCACCATCCCTAGGGGTGATTTGTCGATGCACAACTGCCTGCCACGTCCTGCAGCCCTCTCTCTTTTCCCTCCTGGAAAGCTGCAGCTTCACAGAGCACAGCTCAGAACGACAGAACCTTGCAAGGTACATCCTTCAAGGAGGTCTATACGGACACCTTCCCTGAACTGAATTGCACCTCCTGGGAAGAAAGAGAAAATGGGAACTCCTTCCTTTTCCTCTATTTCCATGCCAGGTGAATCATTCAAACACCCAGTAAAAACATTCAGAAAGGCCAAACTATTTACACTCACAGCCCTCAACCATGCTGTGTGGCAAGCAGCAACGTAGTCCCCAGGCAAAGAGCTAAGGACCAGAGGAAAGCCAATGTCACTCCAATCTTCAAAAAGGGCAAGATGGAGTACCCAGGAAATTACAGGCCACTTAACCTCACCTCCATCCCTAGAAAGGTAATGGAACAGCTCATTCCAGAGGTCATCTCCAAGCATTTGGAGGAAAAGAGTTATCAGGAGTAGTCAGCATGGATTCACGAAGTGGAAATCATGCTTGATGACATGACTGGCTGAGTAGGTGCAGGGAGAGCAGTGGATGTAATCTACTTTGATTTCAGTAAGGCTTTTGATACTGTCTCCCATAACGTCCTCGTAGGTAAGCTTAGGAAGTGTGGGTTAGATCAGTGGATAGTGAGGGGAATTGACGACTGGTCAAATGACAGAGCTCAGAGGGTTGTGATCAGTGGTGCAGAGGCTTGTGGGTGGCCTGTAGCTAGCAGAGCTTCCCTGGGTCAGTACTGGTTCCAGTCCTGTTCAACATATTCATCAATGATCGAGATGAAAGGACAGAGTGTACCCTCAGCAAGTCTGCTATGATACAAAACTGGGAGGAAGGGCTGACACATCAGAAGGCTGTGCTGCCATTCAGAGACCTGGAGAGGCTTGAGAGTTCAGTGGAAAGGAACCTAATGAAGTTCAACAAGACAAAGTGTAGAGTCTTGTACTTGGGAAGGAATAATCCCATGCATCAATACAGGTTAGTAGGCGACCTGCTGGAAAGCAGCTCCGTGGAGAAGGACCTAGGAGTCCTTGTAGATGGTAAGTTAACCATGAGCCAGCAACGTGCCCTTGTGGCGAAGAAGGCCAATGGTATCTTGGGGTGCTTTAAGAAGAGGGTGACTGACAGGTTGAGGGAGGTTCTCCTCCCCCTCTACTCTGCCCTAGTGAGGCCATATCTGGAGTATTGTGTGCAATTCTAGGCTCCCCAGTTCAAGAAAGACAGGGAGCTACCAGACAGAGTCCAACAGAGGCCTGCAAAGATGATTAGGAAAGGCTAAGAGACCTGGGGCTGATTAGCCTGAAGAAGAGAAGGCTAAGAGGGGATCTGATCAATGCTTACAAATATCTAAAGGGCAGGTGTCAAGAGGATTGGGCTAGATTCTTTTCAGTGGTTCCCAGTGATAGGACAAGGGGCAACAGGCACAAAGTAGAACACAGGAATTTCCACCTAAATAGGGAATGAAAAATGTCTTTACTGTGAGGGTGACAGAGCACTGGAATAGGCTGCCCAGAGATGTTGTGTAGTCTCCTTCTCTGGAGAGTTTCAAAACCCACCTGGACACGATCCTGTGCAACCTGCTTTAGGTGACCCCGCTTTAGCAGGGTGTGTTGGACTACATGATCCCCAGATGTAACTTCCAGCCCCCACCATTCTGTGAGTTGTCATCGCCTTCCTTCATGTGCAGGTTTGGAGCACCCGTGCCTGTGCGTCCATACGTGTAAGCGAAACCTGTTGCCATGGTGACAGCGAGGCTCTCTAAATATGGCCTGTGATGCCCCAAATCACATGGTCGTTAAGCGCTGAGGGTCCTTGCTGACACAGGGTCCTTGCCCACACTAGAAACCTGCTGTCCGGCCTCACCAGAAAAGAAAGCATTTGTGCTGGTGGGTGAACCCCTTGAACCAGTGGCAGTGTTAATTACAGGTTGCTGATTTTTATCTTCTGCAGCATCCCGGGTGCTCCCCGGGACTGGACAGCTGGTCTTGGGACCTTGAGCTGCAGCTGAGAAGAGGCTGGACTGTATTTATCTTACAAGTGCAGGGAGAAATTTACAGCATTTTTACTTGACTTGGCTGATTTCCCTCTGACTTAAAGCAACGTTGTGCCAATGCTTATCTGTGCTGGGCTGAATGGAGGTAAGGCAAGATTGCACCTGATACAATTATCTGTCTTGTAATTGCGTGCAACAGCCCCAGACAGCCTCTCGGGCTTGGCGTACGGATCTAATAGAGTCGAGCATGGGAGATCACAGGCTGAGGAAACATGCGTTTGCCAGACCTTTGCCTTCACCTTTTAGTTAAAGCTGCAGTGTGTGACGCAGCAATGTGTGTGGTGTTGCAGTGCTTGCCATGCATGTGTCCATCAGTCTGTGTGAGGTGGTGTCCTGCTGAGGAGTGACTTGAGGTTCACATGCCAAATACCCCACGGTACTCAGGATACTCGTCCCTCCCAACCACAGGGGTGGCATTTGCTTGAAGGAGGTGAGAGCTTTTCTGTGCTACAAGGCCTCTAGGCTGAGCTGAGGGGTGTTGGAGCAGTAGGATGTGAGGCCATGATGCCCCCAGCTCCCTGTGGCAGCCTGAACTTTCTCAGCTCTGGTCCTGGCTGTGCTGTGCCAGGAAGGACCATGGCAAGGACTACACACCCACCCTGTCAGTCTGCTCCAGTTCTCCCACAGACTTTGGTTTCATTAGAGCTAAGAAAACAACAGAGGTCTTTTGTTCCTAATGCTTTAAATTATAAAGATGGAAAAACATTATTCTGGGCTGGTTGGCGAGACCTGTCTCCTCAGCACAGGCAGCTTCTGGGCTCCCTCACGACTGATTTCAGTGTGAGGCTCCCCACAGTGTGGGGCAGGATACTGAGGTCCAGCCCCCACCAACAAGAAGCTCCCCTCAGGTTTCAGAGCTGGCAAGGCAGCTCAGTGGGAGCCACATGCACATCTTTGCAAGCTGTGGGAGATGTACATGGGACAAAATGGAGCTGGGGTGCAGAGGGAGAGAATGCAAGGCAAGAGTTTCCCTGAGCCTTGCAGCAGAAGGAGAAGGGAATAGAGCAGAGGTCACAGGTCCTGCTTGACCTGCTTCCCAGAGCTTCCCAGCCTCTTAGAGCAGCTGAAACCTTCCTAATATCAGATTTCATTAAAAAGGACAAATAGCTCATATTTGAGGTATGAGGCACGGGGAGAAAAAAAGGGCAAGGAGTGAGAAATACAATGCCTCAAAACTTCTAACAGCTATTTCAGCTAATACATAACAAACCTAGAAGCAAAGGCAGAGAGGGAGGAAGACTGTGGGGCAGCCCTGGAAGAGGCAGCCGCCCACTAGAAAAGCAGGGGAAGAAAGAGGAGCCACATGCACCAATTTTGCAGATGAAAAAACACCTATGTATAGAAAGACAACAGCAAGAGGAATTGTGCAGATGGTATAAGGCCATTGGGGACGTGCTCCCTCAGCAAGGCCTTGTGCAGGGCCACCAGCTTCTGCACTGGGTCTGATCTCTAGGGCAATCCAAGGAGCACAGGCAAGTGTGGGGTATGTGGGGCTGGGTCTGAGCTGTAGCCAGTGGCATCCAAGGGGGCAGAGGGGAATTTGGTGGGAGGGAGGGAGGCTGGAGAATGTATACCACACATCACCCTGGTTTCCATTTCACAATGGAGGCGAGGAGGTGTCTTTTGGAGCTTGGAGGTGGTTGTGCTTTTTAAATACTGAGTGAAATGTGAAAAAGAAAATTGTTCCCAGTCCTACACCCTCGGAATGATTTATGTTGGTATTTAATCCTGCTTGTGCTTCCCTGCCCACTGTGTTCTGGTTTTCTCTGTGCTTCTGCAAGCGGTGGGAAAGCAGTGCACTACTAATTACAACCCAGGGCTGTTTGGACACAGAACTGGGGAGAGAGGTGAAGAGAAATAAATAAATTAAAAGTCCAGTCATCACTGTAAATCTGGGTCCCACTCTTTACAAAGCTCACCAGCGTGTTTCCAGGGAGATCACAAGTTATTGGTAGCAGTTTGTTGAAGCCTGGCTGGCTCAGGGTTTGGCTGATGGCAGTGCTTGCTCTCTGCTATTCACGCAACTGAAATGAGCCAAAGTCTGCTGGTGTTGGGGGTCCCGCTGCCATGCTTTTGGGGCTGTATCTGCATGGCCAAGGTGGCACATCCGCCCCAGCCCCATGGGAGCAAAAATAAGTTTTCAGGGCTGGTGCTGGCTGTAGGGCAGGACAGACAGCTGCTGTCACAATGTCCAAGGAAGCACGATGTGGTTCATGGTGCATGCACAACCGAGGTGTTTGCTTTTATGACAACCCTATCTTAAAAGCTCATTTTTAAATTTCCAGGCTCTCTTTGTGTCCATCTACTAATGGACTGCCCAGTTGCATCCTTCATCAAAAACAAATACAAAGGCACCTGAGTTGCCTGTAGGTGGGAGGGGGACAGGCCTTGATAATGGGAGCACATGGAGTGGGGAAGCAGCAGCAGGCATGTGCTTCACTGGGGTACTCCTCCTTCCCCCTCCCCATGGGCCCCAGGGACCTTGGCTGGTGGGGCTGGCAGGAGGGAGCTGGCAGCAGATGCAAGCAAGGGCTGGTGCTGCCTGTGTGGATCCCACTGCCAGACAATTAATTAATAAAGCTCTCTGGCCGATCCACCATTTCAGTCAGTTTAGCCTCCCTGCGGCAAGTTGTCTTTATTCACTTTTCTTTCTGGCTGGATGTCCCTCAGCAGGCTGCTTCATCCCAATGAAAAATCATGCAAAGTATACACAAAACAGGGCCATGGATGTTTCCCCTGCTCAATGCTCTGGCTTGCAAATTTGACTGGCTAAGCTCTCTACATCATCTCCCTGAGTCCATTGTCCTGGCGTGGTTCAAAGCAGTTGCATGGTGGCCAGCTGCTGGCAGTTTTTCTTCTCCTGGGGTGTTTTTTTGTTTGCTTTGTTTCAGGTTTTGTAGGTTTTTGGGGGGTATTTGGCTGGTTTGTCTTTTGACAACCTGAAGGGTAGAAGATGGTTTGAAATGAAGTGTGGCATGGCTCTTTGGGTAGAGGCAGGTGGCCTGGCAGATCCTGCAGTGGTAGGGCAGCCTCTTGGGGGACAAATTATGAAAAGATGGCCAGAGGCAGGGAAGGCATGTGTCCTTAACGTGCTCCTCCTCCAAGCTCCTCTGTCTTTCCTCAGGAGCGCCCACTATGTAGACCAGGCACCTTGGTGTCTGCTCACCCTGCTGAGGCTCTGCCCTTGGCTCCCCTGCAGCCTTGGTCTCCCCATGCCCTCCCTAGCTGGGACATGCAGGAGAGAGCTGATTTCATTTAGCTGTTGAGCAGCTAGACCTCACGCTGGTGAAATCCATGAATTATTAATAAGGAAGCAGCACTTCATTAGGATGCCCACATCTGCACCACTATGGCCTTTCCCAGTTAATTGCTGAAAAAATTTATGCAGGTTTATTGGCTCCCCAGCTCCCATAATGCCATGCTTGCTTCTCCTGGTTCCTCCCTTTGGCTGATGATGGCCTAACATAGTAACCAGAGAAATACCTAGGGCTTAATTAATTCATTCCAACCTCTGCTGGCATGGAGCCCTGGTAACTGCTCATAGCATTGGTGCACTAGGTTGTATTGGCATAAGTGGCTGGTGGATGAGGAAGAACCTGTGCTCCTGAGGTGCTTTCTGCAGGACAACTTCTGCTTCCTACCTCTCTGATGGGGAGCAAGGCCTGTGCTTCACAAGGTTTCTGGGGCTAATGGAACTTTCCCTTCCTTCCCCTTCCACCATGCCTTGTAGCTCTTGTGAAAGTAGTCCGTTTCCTTAGCTGGGAGCTGCACAAAAGCTATGCACATGGTAGCTTTGGGAGCCAGCACACTTTAGGGATGTGCTGATGGTGCCCTCTTCTGTTTCTGCCTCCTTACCAGCTTTGGAGGCAGCCTGGGAACTGGCACTGTGCTGCCACTGGCACCTCGAATGCCCTCTGAGGCCTCATGTGTCTTAATGGCTGTATAAACTGGTTTGCACAGGGATTAATTTCATCCCAAAACTTCTGACTGCAGTTCATGTTAATACCTGCTCTTGTTTTAGTGATCATCAGGGACCTCCCAGCACCCAGGTGTATGAAGCTGATACTTCCTATCAACTGTCTCAAAGTTTTCCCTGGGTGCATTGCCCTGCGGGAATGCAGAGGACCTGTGAGGTCTGCCAGCCTATAGTCCTAAGGCATCCTTCCCATCCCTCTGCAAGGGAAGGGAGGTCTGTTGCATTCAGTTCATTTGTTTGGTCTGTAACAGCAGCATCTCCACGTCTGATCTCTCCTCATGTTGGCCTCTCCCCTTTGCAGGCACTGGCTGGTGGTGCTGAGGGGAGATGCCACCCAAGCCTGGGTAGCCAGGGCTGCCTGCTGCCAGGTACCTGTCACCGGGAGCCATGCTGCTGCCCCGACAGCCCAAGGTAAAGCTGAAGTTTGGGTGCCATGCAATGAATAAAATATGAAGAGAATAATAGTCAGCCTGCATTTGAAAAGGAAGGTATTTCCTTGTTCTTTTTTTTCCTTTTATCTTCAGAAGAAAGACAGTTGGGAAGTATTAGATCGTTGCTTCTCCATCAGCCCTTGTCCTTTCAGAAAAGAAAGGTGTTAGTGGAGAGAAATGAAAGTCGGTGCTTGGGTTTACCAGAGGAGTAAAGAGCCCAAATCCCTCTAGTCTTTGAAACATGCAGTTACCCTTTCCAGAAAGACAAAATTTTGGAGGGCTGAAAATACCAACATTTATGGTCGTTAATGTTGTTACTAATTATTTGTTTTCCATTAGATATTAAAAATGTGCTCATGGCTTACCCTTTGTGGTGTTTGACACAAGAAAATGTCATTTTCACTTTCCAGGCCCGCTTTTTTCTCAATGCCCAGCAGTGTGGGTAAGGTTGTCGTTGTTTCAGCTGTGCCACTACGGGATGTGGTTTGAAGGGTCTCCAAGTGGTCACAGGTATTGCAAACCCAACATCTCTTCTCCTGCTGCCTTCATCCTCCCCCCATCCTCTCCCTCTCCCTTATCCTCCTGTTTCTGATCATCTGGTCCTGCAGGACTTGCCATGCAGGACAGACTATACACACACATCCGGCAGCGTGATCTGGGCATTTCCAACCAGTTACATGTTCCTGGGTTTATGTTCAAGAGAGAACTAATATGAATCAAAAGAAAAGAAATTTGCCTTGAAAACTGCAGATTTATATTCTAGGGCATGCAAAGAAACACAACTAACTTGAATGAATAAAAAAAAAAAGAGGGGGGGGGGGCCTGCTTCAAGCAGTATTAGCTGCCAACGCCATAATTGAATAAAACTGGAAATCCCTTGCTCAGCTGAACCTAGCACATTGGTGTAGCATCTTAAGTGAATTAGCTGGCATTGGAAAGCTAGCATTTCTTATAAATAATAAACCAAACTTTTTTTTTTTCAAGTCATCCTGACAGTTTTCTTCAAAATCTGAAAACACAATATGTACGTTAACCAGCTGTGTCATATGGATCACCATTTTCATTTTCTGATGGGGAATTAGAAAAGGTAATGCCTATAAAGCATTTCAATTCATATGTTATAAAATATTGTCTCTAATGCAGAAATATATCAGCTATGAAGTGATAATTTAAAATAACATTATCCCTGTAATTTATGGATGTGTTTATATTACATGGTAATTTATTCTGTTATTTAGCTTTTCTTGTTATTCGGCTTTTATTTTTCCATGTTAGATTTCTATGCATAGAAAGGTTATTCAGCTGCATGCCCAAAAGCTGCGCACCATGGGTGGGACTGCCTGGTCTGCGCTTTGGGATGATTCCCGTTGACCCCATAGGCTTGTGTGCATCCATAAATGTTAAGACCAGGCCAAAAAAGGAGGCACAGAAGTGTGATCCTTGTTTTTACCGAAGGAAAGCTATTTATTTGGTGTTCTCGTTTTTCTAAGTCTTTTTAAGCTGCAGTAAATGAGTGACACTGTTTTGTTAGCATGATTTTTCTTAAGGGAGATCCTTCTTCCACCCAGACCTTTGGTAGTTTCAGGTGCCTTCTGCAATCACTGGGATTTCAAATTTTGATATGTTGGGTAACAACAAACTTGCCTAAACGACCTCCTCTTGTCTGAGACTCATGAAGCCTTGAGGAGGGCCTTTGTGATGGATGCTGCTGGTGGCTTGATTCCACCTCTCTCTCTGGTAGGGAAACTGTCCTCTAGATATGCCCCATCCCGAGTAACAGCATGAACCCATCTGTCATGACTGCATGTCTCAAAGCACTCCACTAAGAAGGAGGCAAAGAAGAAAAATACCAAAAAGGCCCATGGCATAGCTCAGCCAGGATCACCATGTGGCTCTCTGATCTTTAATCTTCTAATTAAGATCAGTGCCATGGCCAGATAAAAAGGTCCCAGAGTGATATGTGGGTGACTGTAGTTTCCAGAGCCTAGCTAGAACTGGTGAGGTTCAGGCACTGAGATCCCTTTTAAACCATAGAATCACAGAATGTATTGAGTTGGAAGTGACCTCTGAACATCATCTAGTCCAACCCCCCTACAATAAGTAGGAACATCCCTAACTAGGTCAGGTTGCTCAGAGTCCCATCAAGCCTGACCTTCAATGTCTCCAGGGATGGGGCCTCCACCATGTCCCTGGGCAACTTGTTCCAGTGATCAACCACCCTTATATTAAAGAACTTTTTCCTAATATCCAACCTGAATCTAGCCTTTTCTAGCTTAGAACCATTACCCTTCGTGCTATCGCTAACAAGCTCTCGTGAATCTTGAGATAGGAAAAGCTAGCCATGGGAAGGGAGGCCCCAAAGCAAAGCATTAGGGTTATCCTGTACAGGGTGGTGAAAGGGAAGGTCCTGGAAGGACAGGCACCCTCCAAGAGAAGAGGCAATGCCTGGTAAACAGCAAGACCCTACTATGCAATATGTCTTTTGATCCCCAAAAGTACATAAAATAAGGGATATGTAAAAGCAAACATCCAAGAAACGCTAAAAATGTTAAAGTCTGTCTTTCTGTGTTTTTTTTTCAAGTGGTGGTGGGTAATGCGGTGTGTTGTGGACCAGAGGATCCATAAGGGTGCCTGAGAAGTTGTGGAAGCTCCTCTGGACTTCTCATGAGCAACACTGAGTCTGGCAAAGCTACAAGATTACAAGATTTTGAGGCGTCTGTCCCCTCAGATAACATTGTAAAAAGTAAGCACAAGTGGTGATCATTTCACACAGACCTGATCACAAAATTAGCGTACAAGAAAATATTTTGGAGTCTTAAAGTGTTTTCCAAGCACAGGTGCTGAAGATGGGAATGTTTGCCCAACATACTGGCCAGGAACCTGAAACGAAAACAGAAATTTCTGTAATCTTCTTCACACAGGTAAGCACCAATGTTGTTTTACATTACCGGATGGATACAGAGTATTGCTGTCACTTTTTGCCATTTTCCTGGAGAGATGGAAGGAAAAGCAAGGCTGTACATATTGAGGAAGCCAGCCATCAGAGGATCATGAGAACACCTGTTCAGCTGTCACTGCTGGCAAACAAAGCATCCCACTGAATTGCAAAGGCTTGTGGAGGGAATAAGAAAATAGAATGAGCTCAGTGACAAGTAGTATTGGGTATGTCTTAGCTGTGTCTGGAGGGAAGTCAGTCTAGCGCTGGGATCTGCCTCAGGTCCTCTAGGAGATTGACATCCCCAGTGGAAGAGATAATGGGTTATGCAGTTTGCTACTCTAAGCCTTAAACCTAGTCGTCATTCTCTTGTGTGGCGCTGGAGAGGAAAATAAGGGGTAGAGAAGTGGAGGAGCAGGTCTCCCACTGGAGATCATACAGGGCCCTTTACTTTGCTAGAAGAGCTTAAGGATAGCTGTTAGTAACCATGAAATATTTAAATTTAATTCCATACCCACATATATTGTCACCACTCAAATTAGAACAGCTATCCCACAGTGGCACGAGGGATCACAGGTTTTTTAAAATACATGGTAATTAAAAACATTAGAAAAATTAAACACTTTTATAACCTCAGTTTCCTAATACTTGAGTTTGTGGTGCTAGTAACGTAAGACTGGTGGGAGGAAGAAGATGCACATACCTTGGAAATTTGGGGCTGCAGTGAAAGAACTCATCCTGTGCTATGAAAATTGTCAGCAGTTGCAGCTGAAGGAAGCAGAAACAGCTCTATCCCACTTGTCATACAACTGTCCATATGGAAACACTTATTTGGAAAGAAGTAATTGAGAACCTTAATGCAAAAATCATTCCAGATTTGCCTCTGAAGCAAAAGGTCTTCCTCCTTCAAGATTAAAATTTTACATTAAATATTAACAAAAGAACGACAGCAATTTCTGCTGAGTGTTTCTAGTGTGTCTGCAAAGCTGTCAGGAAAGTGTTTGCGGTTGTGGGAGGGTGTGCGTACAGGGCAGAGGGCTCCTGGCCCTGTGGGAGGCAGTCGGGCCCTTGCAGGGCTGAGATCTCAGCCACAAAGTCAGCCTGGCTGAAATAATAATGTGAAAATGAAAAATTACTTTCCAGAGCAAAGAACAAAAGAAAACTGGTTCACTTCTTTGGAGGTCTGCAATTAAAACAAAGAATTTTGGGGTCGAGCATTTTGTACTGCTGAAAACCTCAGTGGGTTTATCATTTTGCACAGGGTCAATGCAGAGTTATGTCTGTGTCAGGATTCAATCTCCTTTCTTAGTCCTCCTTCCACTTTGACAAGAAGGCAATTGTAAATAATTTAAGACTGCAAATTGTCCTAGTGAGTGACTGCCTTTTAAGATAAAGAGTCTTTAAATAAACTAATGTAATCCATACAGTAATTTTGAGTTCTGGATTACTAATCCAGATATTATTTTATTTCAGGGTCTTTCTGGCCAGAGTAGCTTGGCTACTGGAAAAAGTTTAGAAAGCATATTTCCAGCTCTGCCTAGTTTTAGGGAGGGCTGTTTCTAGATTCAGTCCATCTTGCTCTCTAGTTGCTCTTTGCCTGTAAAATGCTCCCTGGGGGAGTGTGTTCTCCTGGCTTGCAGGTGCTGGAATGTGGCCCTGGGTGGTCCCACCACTTTCTTGCCTGTCCCTTCTTCCCTTAATTCTGTGAGTAGGCAGAAAGGATGACTAGCTCAAAAAAATGAAGCTAAGGGCAAAAAAATCTAAGCACACTGCCTGCCTAATGCCTGGAGCAGAGCCAGCCTTTGGGGTATTTAGAGCAAGGGGTGCAAGCAAGTATTTATTTATTGATTGAGAAACAATGCAGGGTTTCTCTGACTCGCTATTGGTTTCCAAATCTGATTTAAATAAACTCTTCCAGTGCATAAATCCAGACAAAATGTCATTCACCATATGTTTATTACTAAAACTTGGCGCTTGCTTGCATCAAAGTAGTTTTCACATGCAGGCTGTTTGTTACAAAACCTCAGTGAAGCAGGTATAATTAGCATTAGCACTTGAGGGGGAACACTGGGGCTGAGAAGAGATAAAATAATTTCTCACTGCTGCAGAGGGAGTTGGCACAGGGATTTGGATTAGAAACAGCCTTTCCTAGCTTCCCATCTTCTTCATGCAGATGACTAGTTTTGCATCTTTTATTAATTTTTATAACAATTGGACGAATAGTACCTTGCTCATTTCTTAAAGAAAGTGCTTAAAATGCTTGCAAGACTAGCTTAGAGATATCCAAATAAATGGTCTTCCTACCTGAATGGTGATAACTACCTTGCAAGGAAGATGTATGATGAGTTGCTTCATGCCATTTTGCATACAATTAACATTTATCAACCAGAACACAAAACACTTTCTGAATACATCATTTATACAAGCTTTATAAATGATCCACTCTTGTACTGCTGGCATAAGTCACTCTGATGAAGCCACACAAAGAACCTTAAAGGGATAAGCAACTAGCACAAGATGGTTTTGTGCGATACTTCTCCAACGCATTACATATCGCCACTAGGATTATTATCAAGTGCTCAGAGATTTTGGACTTTCAAACGAAGTTTGAAAGCTCTAAGGAAGCAAATAATGGATATTTTTCCTTTTTTTTTCACTTCAATGCTTATACACCAGCAAATAAAATTATAGGCCAATTTTTATATTTTCTTGGCTGAAAAACAGACCTATCGAAAGATTAAATTCATGTGCAGGTATCCACTTTTAGTTAAAAGCCTAATAAAGATGAACTTGAAATTTTGTCTGAAAGTGGCAGAAGTAAAATTAAAAAACTCCTAAGTTCTTTCTTTTAAGATGTAATTTGATTTTTCTTTCCTCTTATAAAACTGTTTTAAGCATATTAATGCATCTTTCTAGAAAATCTAAACACTGATTCTCTCAGAAAAGCATATTTCTGCTTGCAAAGACTCCTTTTCTTTGTATTTCATTAAATATTACTTTTTAATTTACTTTCCTCTATTGTAAAATCCTTCAAGTCCTTCTGTAGTAGAATTGTGAGAGAGCAAGCCTGGGTAAGATATTAGTGGAAAAATACATTCCGAGACCTGCACTACTCCTCCTCTGGGAAGCTTTGTTTGCTCTAGGCTCTTCATCTGCTGTCATCGTTTTCACAGCTCACAAGTTCATGTTGCCTCAGTCTCCCAGCTCAGCTGGTTTTGCTGACCTTTCTTCCCAAATCTCCAAGTCCTCAGTGCTATATTGCTTACTCTGAAAGTCTTTTCCCTCCCCAAAAGCCTAGAACCTTCTCCAACATAAGAACTCTGCCATCCTCCATGTTTCATTTCCAAAGCATCTGCTAAACTGAAGATCTGCTTTTCTGGACGTCTGGTGGGAGGCATCAAGTGGCCTAATTTCAAGGAAGCTCCAGCGCTCTTAATTTGCAGGGGAATTTCAGAAGCCATGCTGGCCATTCCACACAGCCAACTCCAGACCTCTTCATGCTGGGACCCTCAGAAGCCCATTCATCTCTCTGCTCACCCAGCCCATAGGTATGTTGGCATCTTCCATGATGTCTCACAAACTTAAATCTCCTTTCCTCACCCACAGCTGAGCCCCCCTAATTCCTCTGACGGGCCCGTCAAAGTGAGATGGGATTCACTGAGGATCTCCTGAATACCTTGTATTGTCACTTTCCCCATCCCCAACTGAAAAATGCAACAGTTGACTACTAGGGATCTCTGCACTCTATGGCAATGAGAAAGAAAAGTTTCTGGGTATGCTGAGTTAAGCGTATAGGAGTATGTTTAATTTCTAGGGACTTCAGTGGGATGGAAAGGAAATCTGTTCAGTGACTCTGTAAAAACAGAAGCAGGAGTGAGAGCAACAGAAGGGTAAAAGGAAATGTTTGCCTCCAATTGACTACTTTTAATTTTACAAAGAAATTACATCTTCTATGTAATCTACAAAAGTAATTGGTTTAAAGGAAGCACAATGAGGCTGGATGAAATAGCTTAGTCCTCAGGCTATTGTACATCCTGTTTAGAGGCACTCGAACAAGATGTAATACAAATAAATGTCATCTGTTGCACGTACTGTAGCTATCCATCAGCATGTGTTCAGGGGATTAGAGCTCCTGATCTTTGGTTTCAAAACATTTACCTGTGTGCTGCAATGTCTACCTTGTCATACGTCATGTCTTCCAATGTTACCAACATGGAATTGGCTACTTCCATTGAATCTAGTGGCATAGCTCTTGAGGTCATACTCATGTGGAGGAAAGGTATCGTAGCCTGTGGTTAATACAGCCTGGTTCTGCACTTCTGCAGGTGTGGAAGGATGATGCAGTTGGTGTGAAACCTATGATGTATACAATGTCACTCAGTCAGGCATTTGCCTGGGTTTAATACAGTATCAGAGACAAAGTAAAAACCATTTTTTCTAGTCCCTAAGTTGTGCTGGATGCTTGTGTTATGTATGGGTTAGAAGGTTTGAGTAAATTTTAGGAATATTACACATGTTGCTACAGTAATTTGTTGATAGTGTACTATTATAAAACCCTTATGGCACTGTCTCACAAAAGCATTTTTAATGCATCCAAAGAGCTACTTGTACCTTCAAAGTAAGGATGTTACCACTCTTATTTTCATCATTGTGCAAAAAAGCTGAAATAAAAGCTGGATAAATTATATTTTCAAAAGGTTTGTTTCCATGTCATTTTGCATATGCCCTCTGGGAAATTTTCTGCAGCCTAGAAGTAAATATTCCTGAAGGAGCAGTGTGTAAGGCTTACACAGCAAATGGCTCTGATGTTTTTAGGCTTAGCCCATTGCTATGGCTGGTTTCCACACAGCACTTTCTGGGCTTCATTATCTTTATTTTGGGGTGATCCTATAATGGCATAGGGAAGAGCCCGGAGCCGTCCTGTGAAGTGCACAATACTTGCCCTGAATATTTCACCAAATGGGGAAAGCGTGTGTTACCAGAGGTGTCCTGCAGAGAGTGGGTTAGGTCTGGGCTGTGTAGCCAGGCTTTCCTTCTGAGTGGGCACAGTGGTGGCCAGGCAGCTGGTGCCTGTCTGTTCATGCTCTAGATACACTTCTGCAGAGGTAGCTGAGGTTATTTATCATCCCCATTCCCTTCTTTCTGTCCCCTTGACAGCTGTTTTGTTTTTTCCTTTGAGGTATTGAAAGAGGCAAAGCTTTCACTGGTGCATTAGTGCTGCTTCAGGTGAGTGGTTAGCAGGTAAAACAACCCTAAGTGCATGGGGAGGCACCTGGGACACAGGCTGTGCTGTCCGCACAGAGGCAGGTAATGGAAAACTGGAGGGAAAAGACCATTAACCACCTCCCTCTGTGTCAGGCTATGTGGGGAAAAAGGGCTGGTTTTTTTTTGCCCACGCAGCCACCTCCTGCCATGCTGCTTCAGGGCCTTCAGCAGGGACAACCTGAAGAGGCTACAGCTTGGGAAGGGCTCTGCACGGTGGTTTATACCCTCCTATCCACAGGTCTGGTGTAGTGCTACACCGAACCCCCGGCACTCACCACCATCCCCACGTTCAGCAAGGATGGGAAAGGTGGGAAAGAAGGAATTTAGAAAATGCACAAACCCCTCAATTTTAACAGAGGTACCAGTTTAAATCTTGTATCTTTTTGAATCACTTAAAAAAATCACAGCTCAGGAATGAACAAGAGAATAAAACCCTGATCCAGAAAACAATTAGTTCCCCACATAAGCCAACCAGGACTATTACAGGAGATGGGCTGATTTCAGGATGGCACTCTATGGAAATTAGAGTTTTATTCAGTCTCAAAGGCGAGGGATCAAAAGATGTGGAAAATGTTTTTTTTCAAGTGTATCTTGTGGTAAGAATTGGGAGTTTGGAAGCCAGGCAATTGATTTGCTTGAGAAACTGGCCACTGTTTTGGTGTATGTAAGCTGCAGCAGACGAGAGGGTAGTGAATTCAGCCAGTGTGGATGCGGCTGCAGCATCTGCCCATGGTATGCCCTCCCCAGGGTGGCTTTCTCTTCCTGGCTGCTGCCAGTGGGGCTGAGCTCAATAGGTCATCTTCGTCGGGGTTTGATCAGGTATTTTCATCTCTTGGGAGTGCTGTTTTGGTTAGTCATTGAGATATGTGCTGGGAAGGAATTAAGTAAATCATACCACCTTAGGACAACATTACTCCAAGCAACAAAGTTGTTTAGAAAGGAAAATGAAATAAGACCAGGTTACAGAGGATACCTTGAAATGCAAATAACTGTTGACACAAACATGCAGGGATGAAATAACAATTTTGCATCAGCAGGGTCAAAGAAAAGAAAGTTGAAAACAAAATAGAAACTAGGTTGGGCAGGAGCAGGGTAAAGGCCTTGGAAATAAGACCTAATGACAGCCCTGTAGTAAGCATGAATGAATGGAGATGACTGAATGGGATTAATTAGAAATATAACCTTGCATACAATTAGGTTATTTGTTTGCAATGCTGGATACATGCGTTTAAGCTTCTTTCAGTTGCCGTAACAACCCAACACAAGCATCATATAATCTTTTATCGCATTATTTTGGATATGATTACATTATTTTACAACTTTGGTTGCTAGGAGAGCACAATATCTTTCTGTGTGTTTCAAACAATTCTCATTTTGCAGAGACATTGGCTTCTCGTGGCTGGCCTCTGAGATAGGTTATGGAATCATTAGCAAGGCAAGAAACTGAATTATACATGTAGGAGTGACTTGCATTGGGAAAACTCTCCATGAGAGGATGACTGTTTTTTTCTCCTGCTGTGGGACTAGTGGGGGTGGCTGTTGTTGGAGAAGAGCTGGAAAGTGAGGAGGCAGCAGTCTGGGAGGCAGCCTCGGAGGGAGCTTTATTTAAGAGGTAGCTTAAGCTGAGGAACTTCTTGTGCTCTTGTTTTGATGAGTTTGTATTAGAGAGTACAATTTGCATTTTGTGCTATCAGATTCCTTTGCTGGAAAGTCCAATAAACACGTAGTTACTACTCTGACATAATTTCTAATGTAAGAGCATAAGCTAATTCATGGTTGCTAAACTACACTTTTGCCCACAAAATAATCTAATATACCCAGAGCAAAGACGGCAGACAAGCTGTGGGGCAGCTGGCTGCCCTGTGCTTATACAGCACCAGGGCATTGCAGGAAAGAAGCAGTTGCTATAAGGAAGCTGTCTGAGCAGCAAGAGACCTGGTTAGAAAAGCTAAAGTTCATTTAGAATTAAATCTAGCCAGGGAGATTAAGGGGAACAGCAAAAATTTCTATGGGTATATTAATGGTAAAAAGAAGACTAGGGAAGGTGCGGGCCTCCGCAGGAAGGTTACAGGAGAACTGGTGACAAGTGATAGGGAGAAGGATGAGGTTCTCAATGACTTCTTTACCTCAGTCTTCACTGGCAAGGGCTCCAGCCACACTCCCAGAGTCACAGAAGATAATGGCAGGGGCTGGAAGAAAGAACTGCCCATTGTAAGTGAA
>JAVSBS010013642.1:0-11524 GCA_033124195.1 Coracias cyanogaster
CGCAGGAGCACGGCTACGTGGTCGAGGTGGCCCACCGACGCCTGGTCGACTGGGCGGTCGAGCACGACGCCGTGGTCGAGGTGCTGCTGCCGGTCGGCCGGTTCGTCACCGAGGGCACGCCCGCCCTGCGGATCCACGGGCTGCCGCTGCCGCAGCGGGAGCCGGTCGGGAGACGCGGGGTGAGCGGCGCCGGAAAGCCCCGGCCGCCCCCACACCTGTGCCCGCCGGGGGCGGCGAGTGGGTGTATCCGCCGCCGATCACCTGGGATCCCCGCCCCGCAGCGCCTCCGCCTCCCGTCCTCGCCCAGTCGGGGAAGGCGCCACGGCCGCTGCGAGCGGGGGAGCGCGCTCCGGGCGGCCGCGGGCAGCAGGGCCGGGGCCCGCGAAAGAGGCGCGGCGCCGGCGGGGCTCGCCTCCTCCCGGCAGCCGGGGCGAGGCGGGCAGGAGGGCGGCGGCCCTGGGCCGGTGGAGCCTGCGGCGCGGGGCGCTGGAGCCGCGGCAGGATGAACCCCAATGTCACCTACGCCAGTCGCAAGCGGCGGAAACCTGTGCAGAAAATGTAAGCGGCCCGGCGGGGCGGGAGGGCGGGGAGGCGAGGAGGAAGAGCCCGGCGCCCCGGCGGCTCGCCCTCTTGCCGCGCACCGCGCCGCGGAGGCCCGGTGGGGCGGCTGGGGCTGCGGTGCAGGGGCCCCCGGGAGAGGTGGCGCCTAGGGGTGCCGGCAGGATTTTTATTGTTTTTAGCCTTTTTTTCTTTTTTTCCAAAGAAAAAGAAAAGGGAGTGTCGGCGGGGCGCGGAGGGTTGAGGCGGTGGAAGGAGGGAGCGGTGCCTGCAGCGCGGCGCAGCCGCCTGACCTAGATTGGGAGGCATCTGAGGTGACGGCTCCGCGCGGTGGCCGCGCTCGCCCCGCCGGAGCGGGTCCCGCCGGAGCGGGTCCCGTGTGCCGCGGGTGGGTGCCGCCCTGTCCCGGGCGAGCCCCCCGCCCTGCCTGCCGCGCTCTCGCCGGCGCGCAGGGCGCTCCCGCTCCCGCACCGCTCCCGCTCCGCACCGCGCAGCTCCGCGGCCGCCGTCGCCCTCAGGTGTCAATGCGAGGAGCGCGGAGTGGGAGCTGCGAAAGGCTCGTCCAATTCCCACCTCTTAGGGCTGTTTTTAGCCTGTCTGGGAGGGCTGAACCAGCTTTAACGCGAAATGTTTTTATTTATTCGGCTCCAAACAAATGCAAGTGCTGCGGAGCGGTCGGAAGGGGGGGGCGGGGGCAAGCTATAGCTTACTTTAAAAAGCCCTATGGTGGCTTTTTGTTTATTAATTTATCTTTTGGAAACTCTGGGAATAGCTTAGTACATGAGTAGTTTCATATTATGCACCTGCTGTAGGTCTGAGCCCTAGGCTTTGCATGCTCCGCTAAAAGGCTGCTCTCATAAGAGACATTTTTTAGGCTAGAGGAGATGCTTAACTTGAACTTTCAGCCAAAAGTCAAGAATCTATAGATTGTAAAAAGTAGCAAAGCTAAGCTACTGCGTCGCAACAAAAATAAGCAAAGCTCAAAAAAATCCCCGTCTATTTCTGTGGGATACTTATGTAGATGTGAAATAACTGCTAAGACTACAAAAGCATTAAAGCAGAGAATGACAGATATTAAATAAAATTATATTCTGAGTTACGCATTTCTAGATTTGTAGCAGACAGTTGTCTTGGGGGGGAAGGAAATCAGCTTTTGAGAGCTTGACTGTTTACCGTTGGAGTTGTTAGAATGAGTGCATGCACATAGCTGGGTGTTCACCTTATGAATTAACACAAAGTGTAAAAATGCATTTAACAAAAAGAATCCCTTGCTAGAAGATGCATTCTTGAAAATAAGTGTTTGTTGTTTTGATCATTCATTTCCCAATAAAAATGTAGAGGTACCTAATTAAATTAATGCTATATATCGGTATTTTAAGAATGAAATGAGTGGTTTTTTAATGAAAGAAGAAAAATGTATTGTTGGTGTTTGTAGACTATTAGTAGCTAAAGGCAAATAATTAAGTTCTGAATGGGAAACGGGGAGGTGTTCTGCCTTGCTGGTAAGATCACTTAATGTCTGGCTTACTATTAAATTCCGGTTAGCCTTGGTTAGAGGATGTGAAACCTTCTCTGTTATGTTACTATAGTGCCTATATAAGTAATCCTTTTCCAGGCATCTCCTCTTTATGTAAGTTGGCTGAGCTTCCCTGATTAGCCAAACTTGAAGCCTTTTTATATTACTAATTGGAGCCGTTTATCTATTGGGAGAGTTTGCCCTTTAGGACCGAAGGGAGAAGTAAATGTTTCTTTTTAAAATAAAAGTATTCATATTGAAATAGTTTGCTCATCCATCAATTGAAGTGGAGGCTGGTTATTAACCCACATTGCTTGGGTTACTAGAAATTGCTTTTATGCAACACAAACTTATCTCCCATGTAACGCTTATGTGTTTTTCTCCTCAAAATGCCCATGCTCTTTGATTGCATCTTCTGTTAGTCCAGCCTTACAGAACATTGCTAGTAGGTCAGAGGGCTCTGATTTCTCACATAACTAATTAGAGACCATACCTTCAGGCCAAAAAAAGTGGAAGAGGCAGTAAGCCTTTGTAAGAGATCAGGGGAGGCAGGGAAGATGTATTTGCTGCTATTTGATAAAGGTTTGAGACTACTGTGATTTTAATCTGTTTGAAGTTGATATTTCCTCCCCTCAGTAGGATCTGCAGCTCTTAAAAAAAAAAAAAAAAAACAAAAGGGGGGTGGGGGGCAAAATGATACGTTGTTGGGATGAGTATCTTTTCTGGAAGAGATTGTTTCTGTAGATAATTCTTCTAATGATTTATTTGCCATATATGTAACTCTGAATTGAGTGTCATAATTGGTAACCTGTGGCAATAGGCAGATGGTTTATAGAAAGGGAAGAAGGTGTTCGTGTAATGCCATAGTTGCCATGGAAAAAAATTAGGTAGAAGAAATACTTCTTGCTTCAGGTGCAAACAAGTCATTAAAGCCATGGTGGTAACTTGAAACTAGTTTAAGAAATTTATCTCGCGCAACTCCCGATTTCTATTATGTGCCATGTAAAGAACTGAACTTGAAAGAGAATCTCGGGCTATTGCCTGACAGCACTGAGTGTTGAAATGTACTTTTTTTTGATTCAGTAGGGAATTACAGTATCATAGCTGAAAAAGAAAAGCAATCATGGAGGAACTTAATAGGCAACTGTTCCTGCAGTTCATCTTGTTATCTTGTCATCTGAAAAAAACCCCAAACCAACCAACTAACCCTGCTAAACCATGTGCACTCCAATTGTGTGGAATATGCTACCAAAATCACTTTCTTAATACCTTGGAGCCTTAAATTTCCTCTCCATTTAATATTTGGACACTGTAAGTCCCCCTGGTGGCAGCACACCCTTGGGGTGTGTCATTCCCCACAAGTTTGGGGAGCAGTGGGTCACCCCTGCTTTTTGTGGTTTGTTTGGGTTTTTTTTCCCAAGTCTTGAATTCCTTTTATCTAATGATTGCTAACTGAACCACTGAATTAATATACTAGCATTGTAGGAGGAGTAAAATGCAAATTTTATGAGCTTACTGAAAGTGGGGTTTATTGTAGATAGATTCTAACATTAGGTGAAGGATATTATATAAATGTAGCTCCACCTTGCAGTTCTTATATTTTTCTGCCTACTAGCTCTGATTTGCTTTGGTTGGTTGTTGTTTATTTTTTTCAATGTTTGGATAGTAATTGTTTTGTGTAACTGGATAAATGTAATAGACAAGAAACGGGGTGGAGAGATCTAAATGTTTCATAGGAGGCACAAGAAGCATAATGACATCTTTCTTTAGCAGACTAAATAAGAAATTATGACACAATTTTGTTCTATGTTACTTTAATTGTATTTATGTTATTAAGTACTCCAGAGAAAAATGTTTGACTGGTTGATTTTAATTATAAGACATAGTAGTTTCAGAAAGCAGTGCAGAGAGATTTTAATTTAAAAAATGAAACTATTTATCTAGTCTTTCAAGGAAAACAAACAAAAAGTGCCAGAACAAGCCTTCAAAATGGAAGTTCATCAGAACAGAAAAATAATCATTTAAAGATTCTTTAGTGCAAAGCAGTATCTTCTACAAACAGCAGTTTGTGCTTCTTATTTGAAATGGTCATGCTAAAGCTGCTATCATATGTAGAATAAACGTATTATACATAAATAATAACCTTGCCGGTCTTGGGAAACTTACATGTTTCCTGTAGATGGCTACTTAAAAGTCATTGGTTTTAAGGTTTGTGTGTTTTCTTTGTTTAGTTGATTTTTGGTCAATGCTTCTTGCAAAAGTATACATTTTGAAAGAGAATGTGTAGCAAATGGAGATAGACAAATGTAGATAACACTAGGAACATATTTCCCCCCCCCCCCCTTTTTTTCAAATAGCTTTGGCTTGTCATCTTCAACAGCAGTGCAATATGTTAAAACTGAGTGTGAAGCTCTCATTCTTGTTTGGTGTTCTGGCTGTCTCACTCTGATGGAGTCATTCATATACCAAAACAACCTGAGCAAACTAAAACCCTGTTTACCAGCATCAGATGAGTGAGTATGCTGCTGATTGGGGTTTTTCAGTAAAAACAACTTTATCCCTTCAGTGGCCTTCCTTGCCTGCTGAAGGAGCAGGGTCTCTTGCCCCTTCAAGATAAGTTGACAAAAACGTTTGGTCAAAGAGGTTGATAGTCTGTGTCGTATCAGTTGCTTTTGAAAGAATTGTCAGATGAATTTCCAATAATTTTATATTTCCTGCATGAAATAGAAGAGTAAATGCTTAGAAGTATTTTTCAGTTGCTAAGTAAATAGAGGATTTTATGGAGGGTGTCACCTATTGTAATTCTTGCTTAGTGTTAACTGATGCATTTCATATATCTGACCTATATTGAATTAAATAATATACATGAGAATAACATGTTATTACTTGTACTATAAGATGAAAAATATAGCTGAAAAGATTAAATCCATTAGCTAAATGACATGTATGTGCTTCCTATGTCCCTTTTTCCTAAGCAATAAAACAGTTCTGATGAACTTCTAGGTTTTTTTTTTTAACAGAGTTAGGATTTTTTTTAACATGTTGCCCTATCTTTAGTGCTCTCCTGGAACATTCTTTTATTACCTGATTTCATTTCATACTTCAGTCTTGTTAATGAAGTACCAAGATTTTAAGCGTTTGGGTATTGTTTTATTTTCTCTCTTCTCAAAGTTTTTGTTGTCATATTATGAACAAAATAAATCTGTGCTTTCTTTTCATTTTCTCAAAGAGCTGCTTTCAATTTTGTCTTTAAAAAAAATACAAATTAGCATGGAAATGGTGAAACTCGTTTTGACCTTTTGGTAACAATTAACACT
Organism: Coracias cyanogaster; assembly: GCA_033124195.1. Lineage (NCBI taxonomy): Eukaryota > Metazoa > Chordata > Aves > Coraciiformes > Coraciidae > Coracias > Coracias cyanogaster. Next base: position 5,392 of record JAVSBS010013642.1, read on the forward strand.
CAGGTACTTGTACACTTTCTTTCTAATAATTTTGTGATGTTAATGTCTGTGAACATGCCCATGGTGAGTGAGCATGCGTAATGAAAACTTCTAAGTAGTCTGTGGCAGACTTGTGAAAATAGTGATCAGCTAGTGTTATGATGGTGAACCATTTAGAATTGTTAAAACAAGAATTAAGAGTGCTTGCTTGTCTCGCGGCTGCTGGATGATAAGGATTATAGCTCAGTTTGGAGGCACTGAGTGTAGAGAGACCTCTGCCCTTTGATTAGGGAATTCAAATTTCCTGTGAAAGGTACAAGATGAAGAACTGAAAGATCAGCTTGAAATCCATTCCCTCCTTTAGTTTTTTTTCTTTTAAATAAAACACATGCATGGATTTAATCTTGACATGGCACGTAATTTTAATTTTCTGCAACGCGGCTAGGGCTGCCTTTAGCATCAAGGGTTTACGTAAGTGGATGGAAAATGGTTTAGCTTGCTACTTATGCCCCCAGCATTTCCGCCCTTATTCCCTTTGTCACTGAAGGATCCATTTTTATTTAATGGATTTTAGCTGAGTGACAAGGGGGAAAATTAGGGAACATCAGTGTTTGATTTGGAGGGAGAGAACATGGTAAGATTTATGCTGTAAATACCAGTAACTTAATATTCAGAAATGCGGTATACTACAGTTCAAAAATCCTTATGCTTTGAACTAGTTAGAAGAAAGAAGAGAAATCGTTAGTAAGTAAAACAAAACCAATTAGATCTAACAACTTGATGAGGTAACTGTATGGTTGCATATAGTTTAAACTAACTAGTAATTGCTTGTAGAAGTTTTAAGCAAAGCAGAGGACAGTTGTGAAGATAGGAAAGTGGTATTTAGTGCTGATTTATTTGGGAATGATTGCATGTTTTGAATGGTTTCCATGGGGACCTCCACTTCTCAGAAGCAGACCTGTTTGATTTGATAGTAGTGAGCTGTTCACTGATTGTTGCACAACTGTTATCTGCTTAAAATTCAGAATTTATTCTGTCTCCACATTTATGGCAATGTAATACATAAAATTCTTTTGAATTAACTCTTAATGTTACTGGTAATGTTTGGTGATTTTATTTTTTAACATTATTTTGTTATGGATATACTTAAATTGTGTTAATCATATGGCTGGTACAAGTGAATATTCTGCCAGAAAAAGAGAATGTGAAGAAAGCTTTATTAAATTATTTTCAGTTTAATATTCACTTGGGGGTATGATGAGCTGCAGGTCTCAAAGTCAAGGCTTGTGACCACAGCACACGTCTGACTGAGTATTTAGCTTGTCGTCCATTGCAGTTGATGATGAATCTATGCCTCTTTCAAGAGTGAGAATTTCCGTATTTGTTGATTCATCTGTTTTATCCACTTTTCCAATGTTTTTTCATATAAAGCTGTACTAGAACTGTGCCCTGGATAATCTTTGCCCTGCAGCAAGCTTAACTTTATCCATTTTGGGAGCTAGTTGCTGCTGATATATAATATTTTTGTGTGTTAATCACATTTTGCATTATGGCATCTTCAAGTTTCCAGGCTCGGCATAAGGAGTGTGCCTCCTTTAATGAAGAAATTAACTGCTGAAAGTCTTCTGCTGAGTCTTTTTGTGAGTGATGCATCTTGCAGAACCAACGTACCAGTGAAAGCAGCACAAATTCATAACTGCTGCAGATCTCAAGTAGAACTGCAGTACTGGAAAAGTGAGAATTAATCACTCTTTAATTAGGAAACTGTTTTATAGATATCAAAATCTACTATGGCTTGTGCAGATAAATTTTTTTGTTTTCAGTATTGGCTTGTAATGACTAATTATAATTTAAATGAGTAGGGATTTAAACCTGTTCCTACACTTCTGCGTACATGGGAGGGTGTACTTGGATACTGTCTCCAAGTATCTGAAATTGAAAGTCAGGGTGGATATGAATGGAAAACAGCAAGTTTACAAAAACAAAACGAAACAAACAAAAACCCCAACTAAAAACAAACAAACCACAACCAGCTTCATTATGTAACTCATAACAGAAAGCTTTTTAAGTTGTACTTTTTAAGGTACAAAGGCATGCGTTTCTCCTGCCATACTCAAATGCCTTCAGCTGAGAGGTGACTTAAAGGATGAGCTTGATAGTGTCTGCTACAAAGATTTTACCTGCTGACTGAGCTGTATCTCTTGTTTTCTTGTGCAGTTGTGAATGCTTTGTTTTCAGCAAATTACTAAAATTTTTGTTATATTCAATTGATGATAGCCTGTTCCAAACATTCAAAAAAAATTAAGGAGATATGTGAAAAAGTGTAGTTGAAGCGAGAAAGTGTACTGTCAAATGCATTTGTCACAAATCACCAATACTACTAGAAGTTATTGAATTATTTGTAATATGAACGTTTGGAAGAATTCAAGTGGCCTTTGAGTGAAAGTGTAGGAAGTTTTCTATAAAAAATGCTGAATCTCAAAAGGTTTCAAGTGTTCATTGATTTCATTACATGTAACGTTCATGTAGCTCTAACTGCTTCATTTAACCGTTTGTGTGAAGGGGGAGGTTAAAACCATCTTAGATTAGTATTTTTTTCTTTCCAGTGGGAAACAGAAGTCACTTGGGAAAAATATTTTGCTTGTTAAAGTTTAAAAGACAATTTGTAAGATTAGGTTTGGCAAATATTTACCTTCGTTTTGAGAAGGAACTTACATTGTGCTGTGTTTGTTTTTTTGCCACAGAGTAAAGCCATCTCCAGCTGAAGGAGCCAAGTCCAATCCATCCAAGAGACACAGGGACCGCTTGAATGCAGAGCTGGACCGCTTGGCTAGCCTTCTGCCTTTCCCTCAAGATGTTATCGCCAAATTGGATAAGTTGTCTGTGCTTAGGCTTAGCGTCAGCTACCTGAGAGCCAAAAGTTTTTTTGATGGTAAGGGCTGGGAATTTATTTGTTTTTGGACTGCTTGTAAAATTCTGTTCATACTGTATATTGATTTCAGATGTTTACTTAAAACTCTTAAACTTATCTCTACTTTTAATGGCACATGCAGTTGTAGGGGTATATACAATATAACTGTATAAAGTAAGCTTTCCAGTTTCTTGAAAACCAAGCTTAATTACTTACATTTCACTTAAATCACCAGGCTTTCAAAGCTTTGCATTTGGAAGCAATACTGCCCTTAATGATTCTTTCAGTCCTTTTCCTTAGACTTTCAAAGATTCTTCAGAGATTTCCTCCCTGACCCCACAAGCTGCCTTCGTAAAGTTATTATTGTTCAAAACATATTATACAAGTTCCCATCAGTGGTATGTTTTGCTTAATAATGCATCAAAAATGATAGTGTTTTTATATAAAGTAATTGCTAGTGCCCCTTCTGATAGCTTATTGCAATGGTGACTTGTAAAGAGATAGAGGCAAAGTCTTTCCTGTGTTCAAGGCCTGATTAATGCAAGGCATGAGGTGTTAAGACGACAGCTAAGGTTCTCCAGTTGTGGGCAGGTTTTCATTAACCCCAGCTCTGGCAAGGGTAATACAACAGTGCTTAGAGTAGTAATCAGGCCAGAAGCATGTGTTCTCTTACACCATCTTGGAGCTGGACGAAGGTCCTATCCCTCTCCTCTACTTGAGGTGTTCTGCAGAGTGCAATGCAATAGCTGGCTTGATGCCAATTTATTCAAAGGCAGAAACAGTCTGGTCCTTTTTGCTGCTGGAATAAAACAGAGAGCTTGCATTTAAATAATTGTCAAATTTTTAAAATGATTTTTTTTTATCAGTCAGCGAAGTTTTACAATATTACACTGAAGAAGGAATTATATTGATCAGCGGTAGTGAAGGAATCTTGCTTGCAATGGAGTTGATATTTAATTGCAAGTTTGACACACACCCCCCCAAGTTTTTTGGACATTAAAATAATCCCTATCCTCATCAGTTTAAGCTTTACTGTTTCAGCCTTTGGATAGTGATTCCATACAATGGATGAAAGGACTGAAGAAACCTAACTGCCTAAGATTGTTCCACTTTTTCCTGCAGGAATACAGAACATGTATTTTCATCTGCTATGTCTAGTGGCTTCAATTTACTAATGCTCATAAATTTATATCCTGTCTTTTATTGCTTGAAGATTATATGCAAGTGTATTGACTTCTGTGGTTGTTCAGGACAGTTCTTAGTATGGAATCTACTCAAGGTTAGAGTCGATCAAATATTCCAGCAGTGTTTTATCAAATGAAAATATTTGCTCCCAGGAAATGAAAGAGTCCTCTTGGCATGCCAGTTTCATCAAAGTCTTTGTGAGATGTTATCTCAAGTTGACTGCTATAAAACAAATTATTTGGCTTGTGTGTGCTGTCTTGGTGAATTGAAGAGGAAGTTCTAGTTGCAATGAAACATTAAAAAAAATTATATATTCAGAAACAAATAGAAGTTTACAAGGTTTTTACCTTGCTTAGAATGGAGTGATAATAGAAAATTTCTATTTCTCATGCAATGCAAGTGCTTGATTTTTGTTTCTCCCCAGCCCCCCTCTCCTGTCAATTTGCGCTTGAAGATCCAGGAATAAAGGAATGTAGGGCTATGATTTCCACAGAGGAGAAAAATTCATGGTTTTAGCTGTAAAGAGACAGTAAGAATGACTTCACACCAAAATTTACATCAGTTGCTTGTTTCTAATTTGAACACAAAGGTGGCTTTCAGCCTTTCAGAGTGGTGATCAGCTAAATGTGTGTTAGTGGCAGAGACATTATATTTGCATTTCAGGTTGCAATTTAACTATTGTGGATCCAGAATTGAAGCAAATGCAACCTGTGTTTTCAACTCGGTAGCATACTGTTAGGATGGTATCCACATCAGACAAACATACGCAGTTAATGCTGCCATACTGGACCACAGCTATAGAACATAAGATATTTAATGGTGTTAAGTAGCAAAATTTTTATTTGTCTCATAGGAAAGGACTTTTCAAACAACAAGTAAGAGCCTGTACTAGGTATATTACAGCAGATTATTTTTCCTTTATTCTCCACAAAATAGTCTGTTAAATCTGAAAAGATAATTTGTTGTTGCTGATCTTGTGCAAAACATTTTTGAACACTGTAAGACGAAACAAGTTTAATGCCTTCAGATAGAATAGCTTGCATAGAGACTGCTTAACCTTTTTTAGCAGAAGTCTTTTTGCTGCTTCTTTTCAGGCCTTTGAACTGTAAGACTACAAATTAGGTTAGTAATCAGTATTTATACGGAGGTGTTTTAAAGGCTAACATCAATGACTAAAGTGAAGATAAACAGGAGTAACCAATCTATGACTATGACAGATCCAGTATTGAAAACAAGATCTTTTATACTGTTTTAATGTACTTAAATAACAGAATCTATTTCAGTTGAAACTTACCCTCCAAAAGAGAAATTGGTGCTTTGAAGTACAGAATTAACAAAAATACCATGAAAACCCCTGGGTTAGAGTTTCACAGTCTGTCTATGCAGCACTTGTCACAGAACTGCTTTTCTGAAGTAATGTTTTGTAAAGTTAAAATGTATGCAGAAAGCACTATAGAATAAATCTGACAAATGCAAGAGTGAGCGCTGATTGTCACCTTGAGTGCCTAGACTGAGTGAACAGGTCCACTTTATTAATGCAGCATGCTGAAGTAAAGGGAAGCGCTGAATGAATAACAGGATGCAAATAGGGGGTGTGTACATTCCTGCGGAAAGTAAAATATAAACGCGTAATCATATGATCTTGCCTGAAAGGAAACCCAAGTTTTTGCTGAAACAATAGATATTTTTTCAAAGAAAACACTTGCATTTTTCCAGGTTTAAATAATCCAGAGTGAATGTCTGTTTTCTGAAGGCGGAAGTCATGGGAGGCAAAAAAAGAACTGTTTTGTGAAAGACATCTCAAGAAGTTACATCAGTTTAAATAAATGTACCTCACTTAGGCGTCTACAAGGTTTTTTGTTGTTACTTTAAAACGAAGTGTATATGCAAAGAAACAACCAAACAAGAAAACATCTTCCCCTGCCCCAGTCATTAAGTTGGTACAGAATTGTCTCCAGAGCTAAAGAATGATGAATTTTTCCATAGCGTTGACTGAAATGTGGTAGACTTCTGCGTGCTTGCCATATTTCAGGTTGTAGGAATTAAGTGTATGTTCTC
>JAVSBS010013642.1:11621-21748 GCA_033124195.1 Coracias cyanogaster
GAAGTTACTGTGCTGCTAAGTAATCCTTCTTATCACTACCCTGTAGGTACATTGCTTCTGTGTGGTCAGGTATAGTCTCAAGTCCTCATGGTGTCAGGTGGCTTTCTGTATCCTCATGTCAAGCACCCTGGCTTATTCTTACATGTATGAATTTCACCTTGCAGTGAATGAAATTTTAGTAGTGGCTTAAAATAATATATCTCAAGTCTGCTTCTTTATGAAGTCAAAGTTCTTGCATGGTGAGTCAAAGCTAAGAAGTGATTTAAGGTGTTGTTGCTGTGTAGTGCTACCTGCCTGTGTGAAGTGGATTAGCAGTCCTCAAAGTCAAGCAGGTTAGCCTAAATCACCGCTGGAGTATTTATTGTGTGCGTCTAAGATACTTTCTGAAAGTGGCTTAAGGCAAGCTTTTTATTTTTAAGAGAGTAGGATTAATCAGGCAGGTGTCAGCTGATGGTCTGTAAAGAAAGACTTTACCTGTTGTCCTGGTATTATTTCACTCCATTTTGATGCTAAGTGCCCATCCATGTGTGCATACAGTGGTGAAAAATGCAGTGTAGTATGGGACAAAAGCTCTTTGTGTGGGTGCAGGCTAGTGTGAGTTTAGCATCTGGAGCACAACTGGATGATAGTTTAGGCATAGCCTGTGCTCCCCATGCATGCTAAGGGGAAAAGCCCTTTTGCCTCTTTCTTTGGTCCTTATATGATGAATCGATATCATCTAAATACTTCGCTGCAGTAAGGAAGAACATTTATAATGAAGCTTCTCAGGCTTGTGGTGAAGTGGTTAGATTAAAGGGATGAAAGTAAAGCTTGTACAATTGATCACTTTTTTTTAATGTTGGGGCATGGTTTTTCTTTTTAAAGGTATACTGAGAATTAAGAAGAGGCTTGCAGAATCTAAAATGAGGTAGCTGTGCTGTGTGTGTGTATCAATACATTAGAAACACAGTTTAACATGTTGCCTATGAATTATTCTTTCATCTATTTCACTAAGAATTCCTGTGGTTTAAAGTATGCGGGTTTTTTTCCCCTTTTGCTTACTGGACAATATTCTGCAATTACAGAAGAAAGTTTCTGCTCAAGTTTAGAATTGGTTTCTTATGTTGTATGCAAGTGATTCTGGCAATCCTAGCAATAACAAAATAATTAAGAATTTTTTCCAGTAAGTTTGCATTGCCTAATTTTACTTTGTAATATAATTAACACACATTCCTTGGCATAACATAGCTTAAATTTGCAATGAACCCCTTGTCATCACATTAAAATATATTCTTTGACATAATGTATTTTTCCTGTGATGCCTGCTGCTCTATTATACTGTGTGTTGGAAAGAACAGACTGTATGCGGTTCCTGCTCTGGAGAGTGTAGCTTGAGATAAGACGTACAGATGGGGAAGATGGGCAAAGTGGGAGACAATGTATTTGTTCTGTCACATTGAGAAGGGCTGCAATGTCTCTACAGTTTAGCGGATATAGATAGCCATTTGGCCAAGTGTTAGATGGTGGTCTGAGACAGAAGTCTGAAAGTACAAAACAGCTGATTAAAACTCAAACCATCAAGGCCAGGATAATAGAGCAGATCTGGCCTGATTTGTTTTTATGAGAGACTTACTATATTTACCTGCCTTGTTTGTCTAATGCAGTTTTCCTCAAGTATTTTTTGGAAGTGTGATTTCCATTTCATGTTACCCTCTTTCCCTGCTCCTCCTGCTGCATACATAGACACTACTGACTCCAATGTCAGGAAAAGCTAGAGCCCTCCAGGATGGAGCAGTGGAGTCAGACTGCACTTACTGCCTTCAAGTGTTTATGTTGATGCCATACAGGCATTTACTGTTGCCAGCAGCTTCTGGTGGGCTTAACTAGTCTTAAGTGATTCATTACTCCCTTTTGAGTCATTTTTCTACTACCAAGATTTGAGGGTTTTGTAGAACACCATCTGATTTTGGTGTGAAGAAGTTAAATGGAGCGTCCAGCACATCTCTTGGTGGTTTGTCTAGCAGTTATATCATCCTGTTAAAATATTACTTAGATTTCAATTTGCTTGATTTCCAGCCTTGGAAGCTATGTTATTCTCTTTCTAATTAGCTTTTCTGTATTTGGTATTTCTACCATGCACATGAATTAGTTTTTCACATTTTTGAATGAGCTGCTTTGAATCTTATCTGAGAGATGGAGTAAAAAGAAAAAACTAATTTAAAATAAACCCCCAAACCACCTATGTTTCCTTTTGTACTGTCTTCCCCTCACCCCAATCTGAAATTATTACGAAATGTAAACCTTGGTTATTGTATAGTTATTTCAGTATCAGATTGTAATACTATCAAAGTTATTTCCTAAGCCATGTTTGTTAGTCTGCACTCCTCTATTTGTCTGTCTTTTTTTTTTTTTTTTTCCTTTTCTCCTCCCCCTAAACATTCCCCCCCACCCCTCCTCCCCCGCAGTCTCCCGAGACTCACAGTGAGCATTTGTGGCTGTCTGCTATGGCTATTTTAGACTGTATTTTACGTAACAGAACATAAGTAGGGATTTAGGCTTTGAAGTCCTTATTTCTGATCCTCAGAAATGATGATTAGAGCCATGTAGCTGTGACATCACCTTAAATCTCAAAATATTTGTGTTGTTACATGCTCAATCTTAGCTTGCTCAGAAATGTTTTATTTTTAGGAATGCTGTGTCACTAGGCATGTCATGCAGCTATAGGCAGCCTATGCCCCCATGGATTTAATGTATGAGATTTAATATACTCCAAATGGAACATCTAAAATTGAACATTTTGTTTATATTAGAAAGTAAGAGCTTAATATGTCAATGTATTTGTAGGATAAAGAGGAGAAACCGGGTACAAATACTGATAGTTAATGTATTCTTTGGATTTTCTTCTCCTGTTACACTGTAGTATTTCAGTGGTTAATGCTAATCATTGTTAGAAATTCCTTTGCAAGGAAGGGAAATAAAAGGTTATGTCATCTTCTCTGCCCTATATGTATTATTTAATCAAAGGCAGATGGAAAGCCAGTGTAGGAGCCTCGTAAGTTCCACAAAGCTGTTACAAAATTTCTTGAAAACCTGTCCCTGTAAGCAGAGCATTTATCTTTTGTCTATAGCCCTTGTTAATAGGGAGATTAGTTTTTGAGTCTACTGTTCTGAGCTTTGCTCTGGATATCTATCTCAGTCAATATTCCCTCATTTGCAAGATCAGAGCCTAAAATATAATTTATCATATAATAAAATCATATAATAAAATCATATAAAATATAACCATGTAAGTGTTCTGGAGATAGATGTTGTTAAGGTTAGTATAACTTTCAAACCCCAAATGGGTAGCAAGATAAAAAGCCAGGCGTCAGGAAGTACCACTGCTTCTCTGACACTTTGTTCCAAATCTTGCAATCTTTGTTAACATTTTTATTACTATACTGTAGCACCTAAAGATATGGGATTTGGAGGTTTTTTTTATTATGCAAACCACAGTAACTGTTGATCCCTCCTGCAGAGACAGTTTGAGTAGAGAAGTATAATTAGAGATAGCACCAGGCTCTCAACATCTGTCGTCCATGGGCTTTGTGATTCATCATTTCAATTTGTACAAGTATATTTTGCTTGATTACGGCCTTAAAGATATGTCCTGGTAATTTAAGACTTCAATATGAATACACTTTAAAAATGTGTGTAAATATCATATGAGAATAGCTTTTAATGCTGTATGTGCCTTTATGACTCAGCAGTTTTCCTCCTGTGTGTCCTTGTTGATAGAAGTGCCCTTAGCTTTTCCTGTTTGACTTTATCTGTATTCTGATAAGGAAATAAGACTTGTCTGTATGATTGAGCTCTATGGATGTTTACAGTTCTAGCCAGTTATAACACTATTTATTTTTTCCTGAGTAAATAAAAACTTTAACTCTGTTAAAACAGTTTCTGCTCCATACATGCTTTGATAGAGCACTAACTAGTTAGGGCGATTGCTCTGTGAGTTGTTTTGGAAATCTAGCTAAAGTGAATTCTAGTTACCGGAGCTCAGTTATAATGGTTTCATTTATAATTTCTTCTTAAGAGAATCTGAAAAAGGTAAAAGAAATAACCAATTTCAAAAGTGCTTTTCAGAGTTTCAGGTGATGTATTGATAAATATTTATTGGGAAAAGCCTCCCAGGAGTTCCTGCACCTCAGTGCAGTGATGGACTGTCCAAGCCATATGTTTTAACAAGGCATTATGTTAATGGTAAAACTTACCATAGTTATTCTAGAAACTTAAATGAAATAAACTGTAAGAACTAGAGTATAGTTTTCTGAAACTACCTTAAGAAAATGTAGATTTGCTGTTTGCCAGCTGTGAACGTTAGAGGGAACATGCAGATAGGAATTAGTCGCCCTCAGTGATGCATGCTAAACTCTGTTTGTAATTGAACAAAGAGACGCTCATTTTTTTCCGCTGAATAATTGCCTCTTGAAATTCAACCCATGTGCCTTTTGAATTGCTCGGTACTGCAAACTTTGAGTGGCATCATATAACATCTAATAAGCCAGAGGACATATATGGCCCCTCAGGACAAATTCTAACTGATTGCATAAAGTAGGAATTTACTGGAGCAAGTCCATGCCCTAGCTGGTCAAATATTCTGACTCCCCTATCAGACTGTATTGTCACTTCTTCGGCAGTACAATTCCTGTGGACCAACATGAGACACTAGCTTTTTGTGCTGAAGTATTCAGTTTCAGTGAATTAATTTTTGCCTCTTGGTATCTACATCAGACTTAAAAATTGAAGAATGATATCTTTGCTTTATTGATTTCCCCCCACCCCATGTGTCACAAGTACTTTGCATGTTTGAAGGAAGGGATAAGTAGCTCCCAGTCTCTTTCTTGCTTATACTATTTGTTGTTTGGTGTACTTTTATCAGACAATGTAAGAGATATGCCTGAAAACAATCAATCTCCGTCTTTCCTTCTTGTCCTCACAACTGCTCTTAATTTTGTTTTGATACCGTCATGCTCTGTATGGTGCTGTATGTTGTATCTTCTTACCAGAGACCAGGCTGTTGATTTGATCACATCAAAGCATGACTCCAGATGCATTTCAACATCCAACACACTGATACTTTTGTTAATATGCTTTCTTGACCTATTTGATTTGAAACTTTGTAGACAAGTGGAGCCTAAATATATNNNAAATAAAATGTTCTTTGGTAGCTGATTCTTCAGAAGGATAGCAATGCAAATACAAATTCCTGGTCAGTATGCTAATCAGGTGGCATAAGTGCTAATAAGTTCCACCTAGTGATGTGGAAGGAAAAAAAGTTACCCCTCTTCATGCACCCCATCAGCATTTGAAAGTAGAACGCAAGGCATATGCCCTCCTGTAGGAAAGACCTGAGGCTGTAAGAGAGTTTAGGCATGTATCAGCCTGTATATTTGTGAAGTGGCCCCCTTTCCTCTGTTGGTTTCAAGCTGAATTAACTTACTGAGTCTCTGCTGGAATGCTTGCTGTTACTTACCTTCAGTATTAGCAGTGTCAGCTAACCCTGCAGCATTTCTTGTAACGTGGATGTGCTACTCTGAAATGGCTGCTGCCTTACTTAAGTGAAGAAGGTCTTCCTCAGCTTTTACCCTATGAGAATACTAGTCTTATGTCTAGACTGTGGGCCAGTCATGCCTGACAAACCTGACTGCCTTTTATGAAGGATGCCTGGTTTTGTGCACTATGGGAGAGAGGTGGATATTGTTTCTCTTGACTTTAACAAGGTCTTCAATGTTAACTCTCATTGTTTTCAAGTCACCAAGCTGGTAAATGAGTCTTTCTACAACATCCCTCTGGTTCTGTCTGAAGTAATCCGTTCCTCTTTCCGCCTATGTGGTACAATTGAGGTCTGACTCTGTCAATCTCAGTGGCAAGCTGTGAAGTGCTGGGAGTGACTAGATGTTTCTGCAAGGGACAGGAAGGACTAGTCTTTCAGACTGAGGACATGCATGTGGCTTTGACAGGATATGTCCAAGGGCCCTGACAATGAAATAAGCTGGAAATAAGTCTCCTATCCCAAAGAGAAAAGACGGTCTTGGGCTGAAAAGGAAGCAACCCTCCAGAAGTCCTTTTGATGCCCTTGCTATGCTTCAATCATTGCAGAAAGTCTTCTGTTAAATTTCTGGAAGGTTTTGAGTTGGCATAAAAAGACAACTTTGTCTCTTTTGGTGGAATGTATGGGTTTTTTCCTCAATTTAGATATGAGACATTTCTTTTAGGAAGTGCTTATTCATTAATATCCTTACATAGCAATGTAACCCTTTTAATGTAATAGTGGCAAAACTCAACATTAAATTTTACTAGTTGAATACTTGAACTGTCCTGTGTCATACATGGAATGTAATTGACTGTTTCCTTTTTTCAGTTCAAATAATGGAGAAATTCCCCAGCCAAAAATCCTATGATGTTGCCATTGAGCCATCAGTTGGGTGAAGCCAAAGTCAAGGTGGTATTTCAGTACAAAAAAACCCCCAACCAAACAAAACACAGCATATTTGAGTTAATTATGAAGTACCAGGTCCAGGTTTGAGTGGTGAAACCTATAGGTAATAAAATAACTGATCTGTAAAGAGAATTTAAAAATCACTTTGGATTCCTAGGCTTTATTAAAAAAAAAATACTATTATAAAACTGAGAGAACAGTTTTTTTGATAAGATTTTTTTTTCATGAAGAGTTTAACCATTTGTTTCAGAATTAGTGATTTAATGAGAAAAAAAAATCTGTTATTAACTCTCATTTTCTGTTTGGTATTAACCTGTCTTTTCTACAAATTAAAAGCATAACAAATGGGTCATGATTTATAAACAATATATAATGTTGGTTAGCTTTATGCATATAAAATTTCTGCATTATTCTAACATATGGGAAAAATAAGTTATAGGAAAAGAAAACTCCATATTGGGGACTAAAGGTTCAAAAAATTAAAAAATACAGTATGTAGGTACCTCTGAGTATCTAGGGTAAACTTCCCATAGATACCATTCCATGAGGAAATAAATAACTTCATTTTCTTCTTTGACTTTTCATCTCTTGCCTCAAAAAATTTAGAGAACTTTTTTTTCCTCCCCTTTTTGTGGCTAAAACATTATCATATTAATAGTTCTGCTGTTAAGTTACAGTTTAGAAGCATGCACCTCTTGCTGACTTTTTTTTCTGTAGAAGCAAGGAAGATGTACCCAGATAAGCAATTGAATGGGAAATACCTCAGAAGAAAGGCAGGTGTGCCAGGATATGGTTTTGGTGATTCAGCAGGTGACTCTCAGCTCTGTGATAGTTATGGAACAAGAGTTCATTGCCTTGAAGTCTTGAAACCACAAGCAGTATATGGTTTGGTACGTGGTTGTTAACTTCAAAGCCAAAGTGAGAGTTGACAAATTTGAACATCTGCATGTTTCCTGAGATTTACTTTTCTATTTTAGTATAAATTATAAAAGTAAAGTTATATTCCCTGTGTATGTTTAAAAATAAATTTAAAAAAAAATCCTAAATTAAAATTCTGGCATCAGGTACAACTGGCTAGTCATGAAAGCACTACACACTAATTGCTGTTCTGCTGCATTATAGCTATATAATGGACAGTCATTGTTCAGGGTTGTCTTTCCTCAACTCCAGACTATACTTTGTTGAGGACAATTACCAGAGATGTATTAGAAGCTCAGAAATTCCCAGAAAGCATATAGATAGCGTTGACCCTCTTGGACAAAGACATTATATTTTATTCCTGATCCTACACTTAATTGTCCTGTAAGCTTCTGCTTCTTGTTCTCAAAAACATCTGCTTGTCTTTCAACTCCCATATAAATCCTGATCTATATGCCTTTTACATTCTGTGGAAGCTTGATGGAGGTATTCTGAGTAAGAAGCACACGCACGCTTGTAGGCTTCAAGGGAATGTGATTTTGTTGCATAGTGGTTTCAACAGCTTCAGACTCCCCTTACCACCTCCCCCCCACCTCTTTTTTTTTTCTTTCCATGTCCCCCTCACTCCAGCTCAGGAATGGTGGCTTCTAATGCTGGTCACATACATGAAATAACTTTGAAGTGTCTTGTATAGCACAGTTTGGGAACATCTGCTTTAGGTGATGCAAGTGTTTGTGTGAACAAAGACTTGAGTCTTCCAAATGCAATGACTGAGCCCTCATTTTTGGAGGTAGGCACATGTTGACTTACTGTGGTGTTTCTGGAGTGATTAGTTAGCACACTGTGAACTCAGTTCGGCATCACTCAGTCACTTAAGGAAAAAAAAATACACAACTTGGTTGTGGGTTTTTCATTCTACTTAAGAAAATATTGCAGTGTGTTAAGTACCACTTTGTGGCAACTGAAGATATGTCCCTCATTTAAGGGAAACTACTGCATAAACACTTAACATTCCACACTTAATAATGCTGTTACTCTTTCTTTAAAAAGCAACATTAAAGAGGATAAGAACATGCAGAAAACCTGAGTTCAGCTGTCCTGCGTAGCAGAGCTTGAGTTGGTTTTAATCTGTGTTGTGAGCAACGCAGTGGTGTAGAATGGTGTGTGGTGTTTGTGGTTTTTTTTTTTTTTTTTATCTTTAACAGGAGCTTTTTTATGTATTTTAATCTTTTACCAGTCTTAAAGGAAACACCAGTCTGCTTTGACTAACAGTTCAGGGCTTTTTGGCAATGGGTCAAAAGGAAGTATCCTATGAAAGTTGAGGAAAATCTCATACACAATCTCATTAAACTTCAAGTTCTTGGGTTATGTGAATGTTTCCAAACAGATTTTTATAACTTTATGGTATGTATGTTAGGCAAATCTAGGAAAATCTAATGTCTTCATTCTATAAAGTGCTTTTAAAACCAGTAAGCATCTTTCTTCAATGTCATAACTTTGGCCGTATTTAAGAATGCCATACCTACTGTTAACACTTTTAGAAGAAACACTGACTCTCCATGGGTGTGATATTGCAGGGAAAATAATTCAGTTACTACACAATTTACATTTTTGCAAAGCATTTTGCTCTAAGCATGCAACAGGTATGTTTGTACAAGCCAGTAGGGTTGATAAACATCATCTGCCATGTAACTAACTTGATAAACTATTCCTCTTCTGATGTCTCACATGGAGGACTAGAATATTGTGCAAGGTATTGAAAATGGTATTAATTTGACAGATATGGAAAAAAAACCCTAGTTCATTACTTTTGGTCATACTTTTTCTGTAGTTGCTAATATAGCTTTGCTGTTTGGTAGCAGTAAATCTTAGAAACTGTAGCAGCTGTGACTTTAAGAGCAGGATTTAGCCAACAGTTTGTAGATTTGTTGGGGTGGGAGGAGAACACAGACAGTAAGAGCTCAGGCATAAAACTTTTCCAGTTTAGTGGGTCTAGCACTAGATTTTTTTTTTTTTTTCAGACTTGTGACATTTCTGTTATCTCAAAAGTCAAGAGATCTCTGTCAATAAATTTTTGAGGATAAACTGCTGATGTTATGAGATTTGTATACTTGAGCTGAATTAGCAAAAATTTAGCATAACACTGTCAATGGACTTTCCAATTACATTCAGTCTGATTTGTATGTTTTGAAAATGTTTTAAAACCAGCACTTAAATATTTCGTTCAGTTAGGAATTCAAGAGCAAAATAGACATTTGCTTCTCAAACCATATAAGAAGAAAAGGTTACTAGACAGTTTCAGTTCATGATGTTAGTTTTTATTGCTGTTTTTTTTTTTAAAAAAAAAAACAAACATGGCTAATTGCCTGGACTTCTGAGTACTATGCTGTGCAAGGTGGTTTCCTTCTCGAACACAAGTTCTGCTTGCTTAATTGAAAGTGCTTGCAGTAATGGGAACAGGCTTAGAAAACCCCCAATCTTGTTTTGCTCTACAGGCCCAGTAAAGGTTAACTTTTGTAAACAACAAAAGCCCTTGATTGTAAAGAAAAAAAGTATTTGTGAGAACAGGCCTGTGTGTGCAAGCAGATCACCCTTCACCAAATGGATCTGAGCTGCCTGCTCAAAATCTGATTCTGGGCATGTTCAGAATCAAAAGTTGGGGCAAAATTTCACTAAGTGATAAATGCATGAAATGGATATGTTGTTGCATTCTTGACCTCTTCAGCAAATGCTTTTCCAGTAAAATATA
>JAVSBS010013642.1:21819-71527 GCA_033124195.1 Coracias cyanogaster
CTGAAAAAAAAAAAAAAAGGAGTTGGAGCCAAGACTGGATAAAAGCAGAGAACACTTCTACAAAAACACAAGGATGCTTGGCCAGAGAATTAAATAAGACAGACACCTGAGAGAGAGAGAGAAAAAAAAAAAGAGAAAGCTGTAAAATCTGTGTATACAAATGGTGAGTTTATAAGCATACTTAGACTAGCAAAGAAGAACATTTTACATTAAGCGGTAAGAAAGCCTGAAAAAAGATGGAGTGGCAGAATACTGGAATAACTGTTATAATCTACGTAGGAAAAATAATTCAAGCAAAGAGTTTGATTACTAATAATCTAAAAAATGTAGTGAGCCTCACATGGCCTCTTCTAACTTCAGAGAAGAAAGTATTAGAGGTACTAATGACAGAAGAGAAAGTGCCTGGAGCAGGCAAACTTTTAAAAATAATATGATGTCAGGCTCTTCTATGTGTGCAATAACACTGTAGGAATCTCATAAGCTTTTTTCTTGTGGGATTTGAATCTGTCTGAATTTGACCAAAACAGACAAATGTGACAAAAAAAAACTTGCGCAAAATGGCTGTGTTTGAGAGCAAGCATTAGCAAGTGTTGCTATTCTACACCTCCTAACTTCAAATTAGTTCGCTGTCATTTTACGTCACCTGCAGCATCCATTCCAGTCTATGTCTGGTGCAAAGGAGATGTGTTTCTGGTGCTACCACTTACTTATGTTTCCATTCACCAGTTCAAGTAGCAGTGCTGAGGAGCAGCTCGTGTTCTGAAACACATCTCATCTCTGGAACAGTATGGGTCAAGCAAGTTGCTATGTCTGTATATAAAATGGCCTTTGCAGAACCTTTCAGTGCTGTTCAAAGTCATGTGCTGCTTGAAACTTTATGGGATCTTATCTGTATTAAATTGTATGGGGAAAGATCAGTCTCACTTATGATTTGGTAAAGGCCTCCAAGCCTATGGTGGGTCAAATTCCTTTCAGGATCAAAATAGAACATGGGAATTTACACTTTATAAATATTTTCATACCTGAGGTATCTTTCAAGTATTCTGAAGAATCTTTGGCTACATTAGCCAACCCCGTACCCGAAGCCACATTAAAGTAAATGTCAAGTTACAGCCATATGAAAGTAAATAGAAGGTACAAGAGACTTTTGGAGGAATTGCCTGGTTTTTGTTGGGTTTTTTTTTTGTTTTTTTTTTTTTTTTCTTTAGCAAACTACTGTAATGAGAACACAGCTGTATTTTGGACGTTTTCAGATTGTCTAACTCAGGGTTTCACGATGACACTGTCTGCACAGCTGTGTGATTCTTACAGGCATCCTTCTAGGGTTCCACAACCTTTCACTGGTGGGAATCTTGTCTTTATATGCGTGTTTACTGACTTTGTTATGATCAGATTCTCTCGTTTCTGTTTGCCTTCTCTGATGGAAGAACCCAGTAAGTGCTGTTAGGACCCTTCTCAGCATCAAGAATTTGAACTCCACATTTGAGAGACTTTTAAAATGCAAATCATACCATAGGCATACCTTAGACCCATAGATATGTGGAAGGTTCTCTGGGAAGATATGCAGTCAAGATTACTGCTTTCAGTGTTAGCACCGTGGTATGACACAGGAGGATTTCATCTCCCGTAATTGGAAACTTAGTGCTTAACAGAGGGTGTAGCTCATTTGGCAGCATCTGTCAGATGTCTAGGGGGTCAGTTCTGGGTTTTAATAGCTTTATATTTTTGTTTGTGATTTCATTATTACAATCAGTAGGAACCAAAACACTAGAACATGTCAGTACATGATACATTTATGTCAAAAATTAACATAGGACATGTAGTAAATAACCCATAATACGGATTTTTTTTTTAATTGATATACATTAAGGCCACAAACTGAACTCTCGTCCTTTCAAGACATTGATAGTAGCCTTAACCAATTTACACTTAAATGATACTTGTGTGATTTCTGATAACTCAAAAACTAATTTTAACCTGGTCAATTCTTAGCTAAGTTCTAATGTAACATTGATACAATGTCACATTTTCCATGTACTTCTCTGAAAATAAGTGCTGATATCTCCTTTCTGAATGCAATAATGGGCTGCATGTTTCTCAAATTAAAAGACAAGTTGTCAGCCCTCCTAAGAGGTCTCTACAGATACATAAGATAAATGGAACTAAGAGATGCAAAGAATAAATAATTTTATGTAAGATTATTATTTTGGGGGTTTTTTTATGCCATGCAACAGTGAACATTGTAATTGGCTGTGATACCCAAATTTGAACTTTAGGTTTATGAAAACCATGAATTGTTTATAGCAGAAGCTGTTGCTTTTTTACCTCCAGAGTAAATTGCCTCCAGGGAACAGATTCAATGTCAAATATTTTGTCATTTGACTTTATTCTGCAAAGCTGGCAGCTATGTATTTATGTATGCATAGTTGGTGTTATACTGCTGAATATTTTGAATGAAATAGTAGAATTTTTGGCACTAGGATCTGAGGATTTGGTATATAAAAGCATGAAGTTGTAATTTACTACAGTACTAACTAGACTAAACACCCATAATTCCTTTCTTAAGAAATACATTACTGAACTATGTCTAGTTTATTTATAAGTCACCCTTAAATTATGCAGGTTATGTTTAAGGAGAGAGACGAGTGTTGGTAGTTTCACAACCTTCCACACATGAAGAGCAGGAAAACAAATCTTATACTATAGATGCTACTTACTTAATAACTTCTTTTGTTGCTAAAGCTGGAAGTAGGTTAGGGAGGTTCATAGCAATATGATAACTTTTTGTCTGCCCTAGAAAGCCAGGCAGTCCTGGAGAAGGAATGCCTAGCAATTTTGTGTCAATGTCTTTTATGAGACTGAACAAGATCAGTTCCATCTCAGAGGTTCTGGATATGCTTTCTGCAAAACAGACCATATCTATCACATCTGGTAGTTTGGCTTTGTACAGGTCGGTACCTTCCTCTACTCATTAATACAGTCGTTGCTACTAATATGCCTTTTAAATTCCCACTTGCATTTGAACTTTTTTGTTTAAACGTACCTGAAAGACCAGTCAGAAATGATGCTTTTGTCAGGATGAAGTTTTTTTTTACTAAGTTTTTACAACAAAACTGGAGGCATTGCAGGCTCGTTTCACTCCTCCTGAATTGGTAAAATAGAAATCACTAACTTTTTCAGCAGCCTTGCACAGCATTGTTGTTTTAGTTGAATATGTTTGGGTCCGAGAGAGTTAAGATCTGTTCATGGAATATTAACATTTTTAGAAAAGAAATAGTAATGGTCATCTTCTGCTCTTTGATGATACATTAATGTTGGATTAAGTGACATTTAATATTTGGAAATATCATTTAATATATGCAAAGTAGGATTACAAAATTGCAGCTGACATGACTAAAGACATTCTACTAACCTTTATTTGGGCTTCTGGCTCACATTAGCAATCGACCTCTGCAGCCGTGGCTGAAGCTGGATGGCTGTGAATGTTGCCTTGCAGTGGTCTACTACTCACTGTATTAAGGAAACATGTTTTTGTTTTACATGAGCACCATATGCTGTGAACTATCATAGCTTAAAGGCACATATGGCTTGTGCTAAATCTACCCAAGTTGTAGAGCTGGTAATGTCCACTTCCAGGTGGGAAAGCAAGCTGAGGGCACTGTTTGATGGCTGTCTTACCTTCACAAATCAAACCCTTCTGTGCTTTGAACCATTGCATTTGTTTCCACCTTATTACTTGTGTTTTGCTATAAGAATGTGGATCATTCAACTTGATACTCCTTTGGAATGCAGATATGTGAAATTTAACTGCAGAATTTATAAACTGTAGCCAAAATTTATTTGTATGTAAGAGCTATCAAACTCTTATAAGAAATTTTTATTTCTGTTGGAGAAATAGAAACATTCTTGTATTTCCTTTTATAAACTTACGTGATATATTAAATGTGAAGGTAAAATGAATTCCTTAAATTACAATGGGCAATTTTGTTACAGAAGTGGTGACATACAAGGCAGTTAGGGAGATGCATATAGCTTTTGCCAAAAATTCTCGTGTTTCTGTTCCCTCTTTTGTACTGTAAGGTCAGGGCAATAGTCCCAAGCTGTGCCCGGAATCAATCAGTACTCATTTCTACAAAACACTTCGTACCAGCAGTATATTAAAAAAATATATATATTCTCAGAATATGATGTAGTTTACAACTACTAATTAAAACAGTCTTGGTGAGTTCAGAATCTTTCTGCACAAAGGCCTGGGATGCAGGAAGGAAGTGGGGTTCCTCTCAGTAATAGTCACTGTCTGAATCCTGGGGAGAGCTCCGTGTCATCTTGTAATCTGTGTTTCCCTCAGTAATATGTTAAAACTAATAATAGTTTCTCATTCTATTTTATCAAAGCTAATCTTTAATTAGATGGGTTAATTTTAGAACTAAAGCAAATGTCTTAAACTTAACCATGGGAGTAAAACTTAGTTCCTCCTAAAAGATTAAACAGACATGGTGAATAGTTGCAACTGCACTGGATCGTTTTATATAAAAATATATCTTGTCATTAATGACACCTATCACATGAATATATTTATAAACATTGTTCTTAATTCGAAAGGCCTAGTAAAGCAGATGGAGTCAATTGCGTAGAATTGTCAATAGAGTATTTCAAAATTTTGCACAGTTTTCTCTCATGTTTTAAACTGTTAAGCTAAATGCCTCTATTTCAGGAATTGCCTGGTTTTTTTCCTGGTGGACATAAGAAACAGAAATAGCTAATATGAATCTTTTTTTACCTAAGAATCAATTGTGCAAAGAGAACTTGACCCACATTTTGGGGAGGAACTGCTGAACTACCAGAAGTGCTTTTGCTTTTCTTCCTGGCTAAAGTCCAAATATTCTAAACACATGGAACAATTTAGCAGAAAATACATAATTATCAAACAGATCTGTCTTTGCCACCTTGAACATTATTTCTTGTGGCAGGGTAAGGGAAACCTCATGTTTAGCTTTTATTTCATTTGATCTTCTGCTGTATTGGCAGAAGATTACAAAAGAAAATATGACAGATGGCACCGTTAAAATATGAGTTGATTTGTGCTTGCTCTAATATGAATCCGAATATACTTGATAAAGGCATGGCACAGACTTCTAACTGAAGCGAAGAAACCAAAGTACATTTATCTTGGTAAGAACCTGAACAATCTATGTAATTGTAAAAACAAGTTTAATATCATGCAGGTATTCACAAGCAAATGTGTGCACGTTATTACATTAATTATAATAAAGCTGCCATGAAATTTTGGCTTTAAGCTTGTTTCTGTTTTTCTTTTATCTGTGGAGGCCAAAATGGGTGAATGCTAATTCTTCATTGCAGCATCCAGTCTGTGGGCAGATAGCCTTACTGATGTTGTAGCAATATCTATAAAAAAACCTTTTTACATTGTAAGAAATGTACTGTCAAGATTAATTCAGTGTGATCCCTGTTAAATGACTTCTGATTTCTCTTAATTAAGGATCTAAAGTCCTTTCAAACTGAGTTTTCTGGACTAAGTTATGCATTTCCCATGAAGCATCCATAAAAGAGCAGAATGGCCCTTTCAGCAGGGACTGCTCTTGTCCTTTGTGATCAGTGCCCCAGTGCTTTCTAATTTTAACTTTAAAGCTTGGGAAACTTTTAAATTCTTTTCTGTATGATAGAAAATTTTAAACAGAAGAGTAGGTGTTACCTGTACTCCCAGCTTTAAGACTTCTACTGCAGAAGAAAGGAGCGGGAATGACCTGTAGCAGAGCTGGGAGTGAAACCTGGGTTTATAGCATATCGTGATACAGTAAAAAAAGAGCTATGTAATTTTCTCCAGACGTATAAAAGAATCAGTGGCTACCAGCTGTTAGAAGAACTTGGGTTTTTGCCATATAGGGGAGAGTCAGGAGACCATCTAGTTTCTGGACCATGCGTGGGGGCAGGGTGAAGTGGGTACTAAGCCATGCTTTCCAATCCAGAGGGAGATATAAACCTGTCACCTATACATGGTGGAGCTTATGGTGAAATTCTAGCAATCTAAAGTGCGTACTGTATTTAGATTGTGAGGTTTTTAAATACTATATTGGGTATAGCACCCCAAGTTTCATGTGTCAGATCCTTTATACGGACCTGGCCTTCTAGAGTTTAGTTGTACAGTACTCTGGCCTGTAGCCATATCAATCTCTGTTGCAATTGTCCATGTTAAAATGGTATTTCCTATTATGTAACTGTTTTCAGAAGTCTGGGAGCCAGACAATAACTGCTCAAACCACCGACTAAAATGGTAAGAATATTTTTCACTTCAGCAGCTACAGTTAATAAATATCAATGAAAACTATTCATATAAACTTGTAGCTATTCTTGTTTCAGCTTTTCTGGTGGGACTTAAGTACAGTGATGGGGAGGATTGTTCATTAAGTTGGACTACTTGTCTTTTGTTTCTTCCTTCTGAAGATTTTGATGGAGTCTCCTGAAGCAGGTCTGGAGGTAGTATTGGGTGGTCTGTTTCTGTAATGCATGGTTATTGCATTTATCAAATTCAGTTTAAACCAACTGAGATTCTCTAGAAGATCTGATACATACATCATTCTGTTTAAATTGTTAGGGTCTTCTGAACATAACTGGAACTGGTTCAGAGAAGGCCTAGAAAGTGTATGTTACAGGATATGACTGAGTTTGTCATGTTTAGCATGGCAAAATGAAAGCTGGGGTTATGATTGCTGTCTATTAATATAGCAGGTAGGGTAACACTGAGAAGGGAGAAGAGCTGTTGAAGTTAATAGGCAGTGCTGTCACAGGAGGAATAAGGAATAAGCTGAACATGAAAAAATGTGCACTGGAGTTTTGAAGGTTTCTAGTAGCAAAATAAGCCTTATTAGAATTTCAGGAAAAAAAAAAAGAGGAGAAACTAAGTATTCTTAAGATTTAGCTTAGTATTTACTGTGGTCATACAACCATTCTTAAGTCTTGCAGTCTTACAGCAGTTACTGACTGAAAATGTTACTTTATTTCCTTTAAGACATTGCTCCTTCCAGTTTAGCTTTCTAATGGCATTTCAGCTGCACTGAAGGTTGAATGTGCCTTAAAAAGCATTTTGAGAGGAAATAGTGATTACTTATGTACAGCCTTGCAAATATCAAAGTTTCTTTAGAAATAAGAATATATGGAATTCCCAAGAAAGGAGTGTGTGTGAAATGAAGAATCAGTAAAATGCTTTCTGAGACAATTTTATGTGCTTTTGGTTTACTGAAAAACTTGTCCTGTGAAAGGGATGTGTCATTTCTGTGTTTAGAATTATTTGGAATAGAGCCTTAACTGACCTGGTTATTTAAATTGTAAGTAAAACTCTAAATTAGATCTTGAATCTTAGAAGCGTAAAACATGTTAAAATATAACGCAAAAAAAAGTTCTGACTGTGAGAACTGGTAAATGTGCCTGGTAATGCACTATGCAAACTAGTCCTTTGCTTTGTCTTTACTGCAGCTATCTTCATACACCTCCCACTCAGTTGAGCCGTTACGTTTCTGAAAGACTAGTTAAGTGAGTTGTCCAGTAGCAAGTGTGTGTTAATACTCAGTGTAATATATCTAAGGTGTATTTTAATATTTATGTACTTTTACTGTCTTAAAACACTGCCATGACTCAACTGTGAGGAGAGACAGCTGTCACTTTTGGAGACTGTTGCAGTTAAAATCTTGTTCTTTTAGAATATTTAACCATGAACTTTGTGATGTTTCTCCAGAATAACAGTGGAAAGCCAGTGTCTTGTCCAAATTCTGGCTCAGGAAGCTGTTATATGTTTAGCCTATCACAAATAAACTCATTAAGTAAGATCTAATTCGTGTCCTGGTTACCTGCCGTTACCTATTCAGCTTTCTGTAGGAGAGTGAGGTTAAGGTTCATTTCTTCTAAGAGGCTTTTTGCTGGTGTAAGAATAATACCAGGGAGAGCTAGAGCTTTTTAATAGAGGCTTCTCCCCTATTTCAGGAGCTAAAAAGAAGGGGTTTATGGTTTTCTTTCTCTTGTTTTGTATTTACCTATGTAGTTACACTCTTAGCAGAACAATGGCTCGTCAGTACAACAAATTATTAAAACACATTTCCTAGTAGTATTATAATTGAGTTTTGTGACTGAAATTGTGGTTCAGTAAACACAGCTTTACATGCTGTAAAATGACAAGTTGCTGACATGTTGGTTCACCTTGTGTAACCTTAGGACGTTTTAAAGAATTGCTGGTACATATTTGTATTATTTTTTCTATATAACTGCCATTTTGTAATTATTTAAATGACAAATGAAGATCTTCTATAGTAGATGCATATTCAAATATATTCTGTGTTCAAGTATAGAGTATCAAAACCAGAGTAAAGAAAGGGGAATTAAAATATTAGATTACAGTATTCCAGGATAAGGTGGTTTATCAACAAAAGATGTACAGAAGGGTTTTGAAACTTTTTGAAAGGTTTTTTATTTCTGCTTTTGTTTGTTGTTAATGTTGGTAAATTGAACCAAGCAGCAAAATCAGACTTTTTTCTTTTAAAAAATGTGTGGTTTTTTGATTTTTCAATAGAACAGTAAACTCATTTACTGTATCATAAATAATCTTGTGATCCAGAAATGTAATTTCTGGGAAATTCGCGTCTCCCTTTGAGTCTTGGCAAGTGAAATTTGCTTGAAGTTTAGGTAGAAAAAAAGGTGATACTCCTGCCAAGTTTTTGTCTGTCTTATGATTTATAACTCTGACCATTGGAAACGTATCCGTGCCATAGGCCTGGAAACCAAGTAGCACTGGTCTGAGCTCACACACATGTCAGTTTTGAAAGGGCAAGCAACAGGCTTCCTTATGTCAAAAATAGCTTTTGTGCCAAATTATTTAAGCGTAGTATTTGATCACAGATAAATGGAAAATAATATTTAGCACTTTGGGGGAAACCCAAGGTCATTTTAAAATTAGACGGATCTTGTTGGGTCAGTCTGAAATACCACACATTCAAAAAAACCTGAGAAAAATGTTGTATGCTGTTTTTATTCCTCATGTATTTTTGTTTTATATTGATTGCAATTAAGAGACTATTTTAAACTCCTGCAGCCGCTCAGGTAATGTGTACCACTTCTGTGCTTTTCTGTTGTTGAGTTTAAAATATGTATGAAGACATGTCTGAAGTGTAAGTACAGCGGGCCCTTGGGAAGCTCTGGAGCTGTACCTTGGGTAATTTAGGTCCAATGCTGACAAAATATTTACGGGTTTATTTTAAGTTTGCAAGTCTATTTTCATCCATGGTCTGTGAAATGTTCAAGGATGATTCTTAACAGAAGCTTAATATTGGAAGTTCTTTATTCTGATTATACCAAGAGTATAAATAGTTCTCTTTTGTCTAGCAAACAAATATGGCTTTATTGCAGTGGTTGCTTTGGTGGCAACCTCTAAAGGTTCCTAATAGTTTCTACTGAAATCTTTTGTGTTAAGGCACTTTTAACCCTCAGAATCATCCACTTTTAGAGATGAAAATTTCTTTTTTCTGTTTTCTCTCTAGCCTAAGCATTTTGGGGCAAATCCTATACTACTTCCTTCCTTAAAGAAAAATCTCTTCAATACTTGAACATCCTCACAGCTGGGTAGACTTGTGCTCTCTCTGCCGTATGTGACTGTATAGCTGAGAGTTTTAGCATTTTATGTGGTTTGAATTTGGGTTAAGCTGGAGAGTAGTGGATGACTGAAAATTGAAGAGTGCACGTGCACAGAACTTGCGTCATGTTTAGTGCAGATCTGTGGAACCAAGGGACTATGGTTTGAGTCACTGGCACAAAATCTGCATTGCAAATGAGACATACGCCTGGAAATTCTTGATTTCTAGATATTTGTACGTGTTTGTAGGTGATCTCTATCTCTACAGCAGTTAGACTCTCAAAAGCCCAGGAAAGTCCCAGAACCTGACCAGTTACTTTGTTGTTGTTGTTGTTGTTTTTTGTTCTCTTCTCCTTTTTTAATTTCTGGAAATTTCTTTTTGTTCCACCTCTCTTGTTAAAACTTGTGCTGGTAAAAGTGTTACTCCCTCTCAGTCTCTTTTTTTGTTCTTTCACCAGCCATATCCTACTAATACTTTGAAAGTATTCCTAGTGGTATGATTTATCCTCTTGTGATAGCTGCTTCATAGTGTTTTCTTTGTCATGAACCATGAATAATTTCTCTGAGGCCAAATCCAGAAAGACATGTTTCCCATGTCTCACAGGTTCTTTGAATTGCTTTTCCTAAACATGTAGATATGTTTATATGTCTCAGCATTAGCTGAAAATATGTTCATGTTCTCTGATGTTGAAGGTTGTGAGTTACTTATTTTTTAAACTCTATTTGGCTTTTATTATGGAAATACCAAAATATAGGCAGCTCCTGCATATTTTTATTGGTATTTTTTTGATTTTAAAGTAAAATATATTCTTTGAAAGCAATTCCGTTATTGCCATGATTTGGCACATTCAGATGCTTAAGAGGGAAAAAATATCCTTTGTTACTAGTCACTCTCAAATGTGCAATTTCACCCTCATTTTGCTTATGTTTACAAAATCCACTTATTGAAATCCACTTATGCAACATCCATGACTAGTTTTGTAAATTGTTTCTGCATCTATCCCTCCTGGTTGTGTCAGAATAGTGACATATTTTGGTGTTTTGATAGTAATGGAAAATACGTGTTGTTATACATCCATCTACAGTTTACTGTAATTTGCCAGCTGTATTGTAAATTGTAATACATCTTACAAGGAAGACTGCCCTTAAATTGTTTCCTCCTCAGACATGTAAGAAATAAGAAGGCTAATGTGTATCACAGCTTTCAGACTTAATTGTTAATAAGTGGCAGAATAATTGGAGGCCGAGATACTGAAATTAGAAAATGAAAATGTGGAATTTTTCAATATTAAAACCTTGACAATATTGTAAACATGGATATGTCTACTATACTTTTTTAAATTTAGTATAAATACTTGCTCAGCTTTTAGCAGGATATTAATCAACAATATAAAGCTAACTTGAGAATTATTCAGAATTCATAAATCAAGGGATAAGAAATGCAAAACTTAAGTATGCAAAATACGTTGAAAATTTTTCTCATACCTGAAGTGTTTTACTTGTACATGCAGCTTACACAAAAGTCTATCTAACTTCTCTGTGTAACATAACTAAAACTTTAGAGGTACGGTAATTCTGAATTGTATTTATTTTAGGATCATAGAATGGCTTGGGTTGGAAGAGACTTAAAGGTCGTCTGGTTCCAACCCTGGTGCCATAGGCATGGACACCTTCTGCTAGATCAGGTTTCTGAAAGCCCCATCCAACCTGGCCTTGAACACTTCCAAGGACGAGGCATCCACAACTTCTCCAGGCAGCGTGTTCCAGTGCCTCACCGCTCTCACAGTAAATAATATTTTCCTAGTATCATATTTAAATCTACCCTCTTTCAGTGTGAAACTGTTCTCCTTCATCCTATTGCTGTAGTCCCTGATAAGTCCATCCCCATCTTTCCTATAGGCCTCCTTTGAGTACTGGAAGGCTGCTATAAGGTCTCCCTGGAGCCTTCTCTTCTCCAAGCTGAACAACCTCAGTTCTCTCAGCCTGTCCTCATAGGGGAGGTGCTGCAGCCCTCTGATCATCTTCATGGTCCTCCTCTGGATCTGCTCAAGCAGGTCAATGTTTTTCTTACACTTGGGGGCTCAGAGCTGAACGCAATACCACGTGAGAGTGGAGTAGAAAGGGGGAGAATCACCTCACTTGACCAGCTAGTCACTTTTTTGATGCAGCCCAGGATGTGCTTGGCTTTCTGGGCTGGAGTGCAGATTGCTGGCTCATCTTTGGTTTTTCATCCACCAACACCTCCAAGTCCTTCTCAGCAGGGCTGCTCTCAATCTACCCATCACCCAGCCTTTATTTGTGCTTGGGATTGCCCTGACACAGGCGCAGGACCTTGCACTTGATGTTGTTGAGCTTCATGAAGTTTGTACAGGCCCACCTCTCAAGCTTGTCAAGGTCCCTCTGGATGGCATCCCTTCCCTCCAGGGTATCTACTGCACCACACAGCTTGGTGTTGTAGACAGACTTGCTGAGAGCACACTTAATTCCACTGTCCATGTTACCAACAGACTTGAAACATCATTGACCCCAGTGCTGACCCCTGAGGAATGTCACTGGTCTCCACTGGGACATTGAGCTGTTGACCTCAACTCTTTGAAAGTATTTCCTCTTGTATCTCTAAGTTCAGAGGAATCCTTAGTACATTTTATTAATGAAAAGTACTATTTATACTATCTAGTAGATGTATAACTATTTACAAAATATGCAATCAGTGCATGTTTTATCTTTCTACAAAAACATGAATTGCTTTTTTCTTTGCTTTTCTTAGTAAGTTTCATAAACATTTTCCCCTTTATAGTCTCAGACATAGTAGGTGCAAAATTTTTCATATAATATTAAGTAATGGAGATAGCGAAGGTTGCACATAGATATATGGATATATATAATATTTTCTCCCACTTGAAATGGATCTTTTGCCAGTATAAAGTGTTTTGTGTATGTTAATGATTTAGGCAAGAGTTTAATATTAAACTCTGTTTTCTCAGTGCCCTCCTTGTCTTGTTTTTGCTGGTGAACTTTGTATTGGAGGTTAGTGTTTATTGCTGAAGCAAATAGGACCACCCCCTCATGAGAAATGTTGTTTTTTAAAGTAATCTAGAACAGACTAGTGGAATTTATAATTCTACTGAAAGGGTTATGAAACAGTCTAAGTTGGCTCTGACTGCAAACTTTGACCTGTTTGGCCAAATTTTGGGAACTGTGCCAAAATTTGATATAAAGCAGTTCTGGGAAGCTCTTTAAGATTAAATTCCAGGACTGCATGACTGATGTGTTAACTATATACTTGTGATATTAGGCAAATGTTATTTCAATACAGTTTTAGGCTTGAACGTATAATTCATGTAAAAGTAAAAATTATCTCCAGCCTGGTTTAAGTAGTTTCTTACATCTCAATGTGATGTTAAAAGACCCAGTTAAAATTTGGCATCTTGATGTTCCTTTCTCCTCAACTCTCTATGGTGAGCTAACTTGGCTCCCCAAAAACTTCTTGCAATGGTTTTTCTTCCCCAAAGAAAAATTAGGAAAGAGAAAAGGTTGTAACCACAGAGAGCCTTGGTATGGTTTCCGTGAAGCTTTGCAGCCAGCAATTTCTGAATCGGTTTGTTTTCAGCAGTCTTGTAACATGTGGCTGGTTTAGGTGAATTTTGAGATGGAAAGTGTGTTTAATCACACATTTCTTCACTCCTTTAATAAGAGTCATTTGGTGTGGGAATTCTCAGGTTTCAGTGGAGAATAATCTCTCCAAAATCCACAGCTGAGCACCAACAAATGTGGTATGTTTTATTCATGTTGGAAACCTTATTCACTCAATGCAGAAAAAAACCCACCATTATTTTTTGTTGTTGATGATTTTTTTTGTTCTTTCGGATGCTTTGCAAAAATGCCTTTTTTTAGTGGTTTCTAGATTTGAGGAAAACAATATAAAAGAATTTGATTTGGCTGAGTTGAGTATTGCCAGTGTCCTGATACACACTGCTAGGGATGCTCATCTCTTGTTCTATGGGCAGACAACCAAGTAGTCCATAAGACAGTAGTCACATGCAGAGTAAAGGCATTTTTATTAAATTCCTTTTGAATATTTGTGCAAGTATTGTAGCTGCATCACTCTTTCCATGGAAAGGAAAACTGGAACGGTTGTTTTTAATGGCTCTCTGTATTACTTTAAGAAGTTTAGCTATCAATATTATTTTCTTAAAATATAGTGGGCAACTCAAGTATCTGTATGTTAAATCAAGCTTCTGTATGAATGCCTGTCAGAAAGTTGGCTAGATAGTTGCTGACACATGCTTTATGCTGAAATCTCTGCATCTCCAGTGACTTCATTAACTTCACAACAATTAGTACAGGTAGTGCCCTCTTGAGTATGTCAGGAGAGAGTATTTGCATTTGCTCTGTGAGATTTTTATGATTCTTTGCTGTTGTAACTACGGGTAAAGAGAGTAAGGATTGACCATTTACAGGATTGCTGCAGAAGGTGTTCTGGTAGCTACAGATGGCTACATGGTCATTAATTTTTGCGAACTGAACCGGATAATGTAGTGGAGATGGGACTGCAAGGCAGCTGGCTGTCAAGTAAGGAAATGATGGCAAAGGTTCTCACTGAGAACAGGAGTGACAGTCTGGAAGGAAGAGAACACCAGTTGCTGTGGGTTACATCTGACGGGAGCATATCTGCCATGTAGAAACCCTAGAGATCAAGTGTTTGAAAGTGAAAAAGTCCTTTTTCATCCTGGTCTCTCTTAAGGGACAGCATGGAGATTAAACAAGATGGTGGATATGATTTTTTTTGTTTGTTTTTGAACATTTTTCTTAGATTAACTTCTGAATACCTCAACAGATAGTTCATGAAATTAATCTATCATGTGTTATGAGTTGATTCAGCATGGTGCTTATAACTCAGGCAGTTTAGGATATATCCCAAAGCAGTTTCTCATACTGAATGTTATTCCCTGGAATGAAGGAAGACTACTTAAAACCTGTTGTCGTTAGGTATTCAAAAATAATTTTCCAATTAATACTTGCATGATATGAAAATGAAAGATGGCTTTTTGGTGGTAGTTAGAACTCAATACAAGTAGTAGTTGTATGGCAGATTTTTTCCACCCCCTGCCCATGACATACTGGTAGTCTCATAAAGTACGCTACAGTACAAATCTCTCGTCACATGAATCTAACAGAACCAGAGATAAGAAGCTGATGTTAAACACTGATGTTACCATTGTTTTTTAATTTATCTTTGTAGGTATAGTATAAAATTGTCTTTTATATTTGCTCGTTTGGTTGCTAAAGCGTTTTACAACTATAAAATGAATGCACCAGATACTATAACGTTGTTCTGTGTCTAGAAAAACCTGTTAAAGGTCACTATCTACTTCTGTTGTCTCTGGGATTTAGCTTCTACTTCAAATCAGGATAGTCTGGGCCATGGAAATTATCTGTTGTTGGACATAGGATTAAGTGACAGTCATCAGCTACTTGGAAAGCAAGTGTTTACAATCTAGCCCTCTTGCTAAAATTGCATAGCAAGATTGTTTAAATTTTTGGGAGGGTTGGTTTTTTGTTTGTTTTAAACAAGAGTAAACAACCTTACTTTCTTTTTGTTGCTTTGAAGTTAATAATGGGAGATTCTGAGAAGTAATTTGGTTGTGTGTTCCATGTATTTTAGAGCATGTATACAGACTTCTTCTATTTACTCTGTGGGAGTATTCATGTTTTAATTTCCTGTGGCTGAAAATTAAGAGAGAGAGGCTGAAATGTGTTGTACTTAATTCAGAGATTCAAAGGTTATAAAGAAATGAATGGGATTATTTTGTCTGCCTACGTGAGTAAAAGACTGTAATAAATGGTAGAATACATGGCTAATTTTGAACTAGGTGATACTGACTGTAATATTACCTTTGAATGAGTTATTCTTTTTAGTTTTAGTTCTCCTTATCATCTGTTATGTATCTCTAGCTGGTATTTCTGAAGCCACAGCATTGTGTGCTGTGACTGAGGCTTTTCAGAATTACTGCTTCACAAGGTGGCCCTCCCATACTGTAAGGCCGCTTGTTGGGATCTGGTAGCCTTCAATTTGACTGTATTGAACCACACATTGCAAGCTTGCATCCAGGTAATTGAGGCTGCACACTGTCAGCGACCTGTGTTGTCTCTTTAACTGTCAACCTAAAGTCTTGCTAGCAATTTTTTTCATGTTTGTTTAAAGAGTACTGATAAAGAAGTGTAATCACGCAGGACTGGTAATTACCATACCTCAATTATATTAGCATTGTGAACTTTACAAGTTACATTTATAATTTCTTTTATTGAAGTTCATATGTGGTTTGAATACCAATTTTTATTTATTTTAATGCTACTTTCTTTTAAAAATTTATTATTTAAAATCCTGTGTCATCCATTCCGTTGTCGTATCTCCAGAAAATGGAACAAGCTGTTTTTAAACTCTTGACTAAAGTTTATTAGGTCTTGTTGATCTAAAATATCCGTATTCATTCACTTCTGTTTAGCTCTCTTGGACTAAAAGGACATTGATCATGAACTGTGTATATCTCACTTGTTATTATCAGAAGTATTTAACAGAAATATTTGGTCATTGCTCCTTTTTATTTTTTTTTTTTTTTAGTATTCTAGGGTTTTTTTATTTATAGTTGTTGTGATTATGTGCTTCTAGCTGATTTGACTTCTGATTTTTATGAAATTGGCTTTTTCTAGTACCAGCTAAACAAAATCTAAATTTTATTTAATAAGGGGAATTGGTGGACGACCACACCTACCTAAGCAACGTCTGCACTTCAGTTTTGATCCCCTTTTATTAATTGAGAAGAGGGATTTTCAGCAAAATATGTAACTTCACATGTACCTGTTGCCTGCTTTGACAGTTAGGAGGGGTATAGCCATACCAGTGCACAGGCTGTGTTTGATCTCTAGAGCTCTGTTAATTGATAGATGTAGGGCAGAACATCGTTCACTAGTCAACTACCTGTAGTTTGTCCCCCTCATTTATTATTTGCACATTTTAAAGGAAAAAAACACACCTATGTAATCGTATGTTATATTTTTTAGAATGGCAGGCATGATTAGTATCTTTATTTGCAACTTCCTAAGCTGAATGTGGGCTTTCTCAATGACTATACATAAATTAAAAGGCTATAAGCTTTTTTTTTTTTCTACTGCCAATGGACTTCAGAGGTTTTTAGTGAATGTTCTAGATACCCTTTTAAAATAATGCTCAGGAAAACATACTGCTATATCTTCTGCTCACTTTAATTTAAAATGATTTGCAATTGTAACTCTGTGTGGCCTATTACATGACTTTTTGACTATCTGGTAGGAAGATGAGCATTAAGGTTTTAATTTCACAGCAAACACTGAGATAAATTCCTGATTAATCAGTTAATGTCATTGTAGAAAATGCTTTTCCGCTGCAGTGCCTTTGAGGGATATTCTAATGAAAACTGTCTGGCTTGAAAGTTGTTAGCTGCAGTGATAGCTTAGAAAAACCTGAAAGGCATAATTTATCTTTCAGTTAATATACTTAGCATAAAATATCATTTAACCTAGTTGAAAAGTGAGTGAATAGAGGTTCTTTAGGAGTCTTGACTAAAGTTTTGAGCACCTGAAAAATGAAGATTTTTCAGCAGGTTGAAAAACCATTTGGTATTTAGGGTATCTCATCATTATGAGATAAACTGTTGGTATTTTACAAAAAATATATGCCGTTGCTTTTATAAATTTTCCTTGCAGCTTAGACATTTTGGTGCTGGGGTTGGTGTTCAGCTTTATGGTAAAGGCTGAAGGTGCAATTACTGAAGTAATTTTAAGCTTTTTAGATGCTACAGACCCACTCAGACTAATTTCAGATTTGGAGGCTTTTTTTCTGTTTAGAACTATGTGGAAAGTAGATAAATTCTGAGTTACCGGATAGTCTTTGAGTTATCTTGTTTTCTGGACAGCATCCTGTTTATTAGAAGACACAGTGCAGAGGTGGGAGGTAGTGTGTCTTTTAGGTACTTTGTAGCAATTTGTTCTGATTCTTCATCCTTTATTCATTGAGTAATTTTTTTCTTTCAATTGGATATATTTGTTACCTGAATAATGATGATTCAAGGTTACAGTATCTTACCTGAAATTGGAAAGTTTGCTTAATTGTTTAAATGGTTAAAATTTAACTATGACAGAAAGAAAAAACCCTTTTTGTTTGAAATAGCTTTCTTTGTTTGCTTTAATGTGTAATATGCATTTATAGTTCCTGTTTCCTTCCTTTCTCTAAAGGGAGCTTTAGGTCTAGAGCAGGTTTCTATCCAAGGTAGCATAGTCTGATGTCTGAAACTAGATGGGATAAAGAGTAAGTGTTGTCACACCTTAAAGCAGAGTCCTTATCAGGTTAAAGGAGGTTGTTGCATGAAAGCTAAAATGTCCTTTATTAACAAGAGTGACAAAATAGAAGTAAGCCTTATAGTAAAGAGGAAGAGAAGAAAAAAAGAAAATAATGAGGATTGGTTTGATTTCAGTAATACTGATTCTGCTGTAAAAGTATTATAGTTTAGAAAGGAGATGGATGACAAGTTTGAGGGTTATCTATAAAGGTAAGGAAAAGTCTGACTTTATTATGTATAAACGCATTTTTTTAAATACTATTTGTTTTCTTATACAAAATAGCACATAATCACAAATTTATAGTGAGCCTTTCAAAGATCTCTCAGCTTCTTTCTTTTTCGTAGTTGCGTTAAAATCTTCTAACTCTACAAGACCAGAAAGAAATGGCATTCAGGAAAACTGTAGAACAGCAAAATGTGGAGAAGGGATGCAGATCCTGGAAGGAGAACTCTTACTGCAGGTATGTTTTGCAGTGGATGTATTATACAAAGATTTACATTTTAGAAGAAAATTATTATAGTCTATTTAATATACTAATTATTCACTGATGGGATTCAAAAAGGAAGTTTTTCTATTATCAAATTCTTTCCTCATTTCCTTTATGTTAATATTATACAGCTCTTGCACTTTTCTCTGATAGTAGTGACTTTGAAGAGCGATTGTTAGACTACGGATTCCTCTTAACTCTCTCTGAGTCATTTCTTAGAGTTGTTTCTCCCATCTCTTTGCATATATTGTTAATAAAGATACTAATGTAAAGAAAAAATCTTTGTAAAGGTCAGATAGGTTAGTCATCTAAATTTGGTGACTATCTTAAAAAAAAAAAACAAACCACAACAATTTCTCTTTAAAAGACCTTGGGCTTGATAGAATACCTTGTTTGCAAGATATTCAGTGGTTTGAAAGTACTCAGAGTTCATACTATAGGTTCAGTACAGATTTTTAAATACTTCCAGTAACTTTTCGTAATGTGAACTAATGGAAGGTATTAATGAAAAGTAGGGTTTTTTTAAATTATATAGTCTGTTTTAATGTTTTGAGTGTCAAAGCATATGAAATATAGCAATATAATACTAGGTCTGGATTAAACTCAAGAAATTACTAATATAAGTATTCTGATATTCTAGTTAGTTCTACAAAATAGATTTTTACGGTAACCTGCAGCTCCATCTGAAGTATGTTGATAATCTATTTTGTACACAGATTTCACACAGATGTATCTATCAGAAGTGGGAAGTCATTAAGTCAGGCAGAGTTTATTCAATATATGGTGGAAGTAGAGATCAAATGTGTAGATGTGCATTCCTTAAAATTAAGCTATACTTCCTTTAAAATTATTTAAATTATTTCAAATTCTTATTTTAGATACATAATTACAGTCTAAGCAAGTTTGTGATAGAAAGTGCAAGTCAAATGACAACCTCTAAGACCTCCTTAAAACATCTTAATTCTCACCAGTAATGAGCAGTTTTGCAATTGCCTTTGTATTAGTAATATCGAGAGTATTTTTGTAGAAGCACAAGTATTATCTCCAATGCTCCAGAATAGTAAGCTCACTTAGAAACTTCATTTTGTCTTTAAAGATAATTATTTTAGGATTTCATTTTGCCAAAACCTCCTTCAGAACCCATCTGCCATTTAATGGTATATCCTGGGTACCTACATGTTTTAAGGAACTTCCAGTAATCTGTTGCATTAGATTTTGGGGCAAAAACTTGCATTTTACAGAATTTTTGGCTTACAGAAGGCAACTGGTTACTGCAGTAACAATTCTGTTTCAAGATGAACCCACATAGTAGACCCGCTGTAAAATGTGATTGAATTCCAAGTACAGGATCTGTACTCTTAGCTTTGTATGAAACAGAGCGGAGCAGCCAATTTTATCACGTGGGCCAGAATTAGTTACTCTGCATCTTGCAGACTTTCTATATCAAGCACTTGAGGTGAAATGCCCTGCAGAATAGGTCAGCAGAGGATGCAAGCACCTGCTGTTGTGGCATTCTGCTCTTTTGGAATTACTGTGAACTAATTCTATGTAACTACTCGAGATTTCTTGGCTTGGCTATGCTATATAATTTCAGATTATTAATAATTATTTTTTTTAGCTCATACTGTATCCAGTTCACTAAACATATATAAAGATTTTTTTGTAGAGCTCACAGCTATATATGAGAATAGATTAAGAAATGTCTACATATTAAGTAGGAGTGTTTCACTCATTTAATCAGATCTGTTTTACTTAATTA
Source organism: Coracias cyanogaster (assembly GCA_033124195.1). Classification (NCBI taxonomy): domain Eukaryota; kingdom Metazoa; phylum Chordata; class Aves; order Coraciiformes; family Coraciidae; genus Coracias; species Coracias cyanogaster. The sequence continues at coordinate 42,076 of JAVSBS010013642.1, forward strand.
GACCGTATTAGTAAAAGAACATGAAATAGTAAAATCATATGTTTGCAAAATAGCAAAATATGGAAAATACGCTGTGGTGGCAAGCATAGTTTGGGGCTGTGGGAGTTAATGTTTGTGGAAGAATGATGCTGGTTTATAACAAAAATGTATTATTATGTTGTTACAGTAAGGTACAGGATCCCCTTCACTTACTTTACATTTTCTATGTTACAATAATTTTGCATCCTAAAGAGTTTTTTTAAAATGTGTTTTGAGTATGCTGGCCAAATTTTACTTTGAATGCAGCTGAGGAAATTAAGTGGCACAATATACTTAATCCAGTCTCTTGAGACAGCCTTTTGTTAAATCTTGAGTGAGATCCATAGAAGTAAATCAGCACCTTTCAGATGAGCTGCCAAGTCACAAATGTACTGTTTGCTATCACAACAATTGCCATGAACCGTATTGATTGGGAGTCCAGATAAATGCCCTTTGCATGACTTTGAGTAAGGAGTCGCTTAGTCTGCTGTTTCATGAAGGGGGAAATCTCTTCAAAAACATTGTTTACTTGTAACAGTCCGCTTGTGCAGAGGTTTTCTATTTTAAGTAAGCTATAAAATGTTTTCTTGGACTATATAGGAGATCTTGATCACTTGATTTCCTGTCCACTTAGGCTCGCCTGCACTATGAATAGAACAGATTTTGGGAATGGCTTCATGACATGGGTCCCATTTGTGCTGTAGGCATCTGGGTTTACCAAAGGCTTGACCCATGCCAGCTTTGTGAACTGTGGTTGATACTAGAGAAATTTATTGTTGTTCATACTGCTGACCCTCATCTCCTACAATCGAGTAATTAGAAGTCATCAACAAGGTTTGGCTTCTACCCTGAATTTTCCAAAAGAACTTTTTTGTTGTTGTTCATTAATGCAGCTTCCTTGATTGTGCTGTGTATACTGTAGACAGGCGCAATGAAGAGTCCTTTGGTTTATGCTGTTAGGTAATGACATGGTTTTGCATGCTTCACATTTCATCGAGAGGCTAGGATACAGGTAGACTTAGAGACACAACAATTATCTAGAATTTTGTCTCTGAAGCTGACAGATTGGTGTGTTTCCTCCTCAGGCATTAAATGGTTTTGTATTAGTTGTTACGGCCGATGCTCTGGTTTTTTACGTCTCTTCTACTATCCAAGACTACTTGGGTTTCCAACAAGTAAGTTTATTTTTCCCTCTATTTCTTTGCAGAGGTTTTGCATAATTTCAAAGTCCACCAGTGTTCATATTTATTTTGATAGTTTGTGTAATAAAAATCTCAGGTACTTTGGGCTGGGTTACTTTGAAACTGTATTACTTTTCTATCCGTTTACATGGCTGAAATGGGACCTCAGGCCAAGCACAACAGGAATAGAAATTCCAAGGCTGAGTTAGGCAAGACAGGATATTTTCACACTTAATTAGTCTTTACTGGAACAACTGTTAGAAATTTGTACTGTGGTATTACTCAAGTTTGTGATGCTGAGTGATAAAATTCAATGGGAAGGTAATTATTTTAGTAGAAACTTTCGTACAAAATTAACTCCATATGCCTTGAGGTTTTAAGTATCAGCTGAGTGATTTTAGAGTTCTAGTGTTTTCTCACTCATATTTACTTACTTATTTTAAAACAAGCATTTGTTATTTACAATTTACTGTGCAGATCATCTATAGCTAACTTCTTTGGGCTTGCAAGCCAGGAACCAAAATAGTAAAGACCAAAACCCAGTGGGCACATGTTGTCTTCCTTGGAGAACTCCTAGGATTTGTTTATGTTAAGATGATAGAAGCTTAGCTATAGTTACCAATTTATATCTTTGGGTACTGGATGATGATAGATTCAGTTGCTGCCTAAAAAATAGGGAGAAACCCTGCTTGGTCTGTAGTTTTAGCTAACTGATAAGAGACTGGGGAATGTTTGTGTAAAAGAAAATATTCCAAACAAAACATTATTATTTCTGGGGTTACAGATTCTTTTGGTGTTGGAAAATGAAGAAAAAAGCTTGAAAAACAAATTGGGCATAAAATTTGTATAGTAATGTCTTAAAGTTACAAAAATTAGCATTTCTAGCAATTTATTCTGGAAAATACTGATTCTTGTATGAAATGTATGAAAGAAAAAATTCAGCTAGACTTCTGCTCTTGCCAGTCATCTTAACTTCTTCAGATCTGTGCTTTATTTTAAATATTCTCTGTTTATATAATTATTGGGTTCTTGATCCATCCAGGTGTTTTAACTCCTCTCAGTTGATTGAGGCTTTTCTTGAATATTTTGGGAGGTCTTTTTCCGCTTAATTTTTTTCAACCACAGATGCTTGCTGTTGTGGCTTTGCTGTTTGGATCACATTCCTAACTACACAATTGGTAGTGATATGAGAGCTTAATAATTACAGATTTTAATACATCCTTAAAGACTTGCAAAGCTTTCAGGCAAACAAAGCCAGTGTTTGTAATCTATTTTGCTTCACTGTGGAAGTTGTTTGGTTCAGGGCCTTTGGCTTCTTTTGTATTCCTGTATCACCTAGAATGGGTCAGGTCCAAGTACCAGCTGGCAAGTACTTTATTTAGGAGTATATAGAATTAAATTATGTAAACAAAACCTAAGCATAACAGTTCCACACTTGCTTAGATAAAAGCAGGTAAAGAAATACTTGATATAATGTTATTTTTCTCGGAGATAGTTATTTTTAATTATTATTTCTCATGTTTGCAACTATGGGTGTGACTGAATTCCTCTCTGTGCAGCTAAAGATTTTTTCACAAAGTTTTGCGATGTGTGCAGATGTGTGTTTTTATCCCTGAGCAAAATGGATTTTGCTGTATCAATAGCAGTGTTGTTAACCAGGCTTATTGTCATATAAGTTTCTTACCCTCTTTCTTTCTCGCCTTTTTCCTTTTTGCGTGTAGTCAGATATTATACACCAGAGTGTATTTGAATTGATTCACACAGAAGACAGACCTGAGTTTCAACGACAGCTACATTGGGCCTTAAATCCTGCCCAGTCTGCAGATTCTGGACCAAACATACAAGGTGAGAATGCCACCGACTTATGTGTTTGCCTGATTAGTAGAGGGTTTTTTGAAATTTCTGTTTGTAAAAAAAATTAGATTATTTATAAGCACAAAGGAAGGAATAACATCTTTTAAACTCATTTGAATTTTCTGTTTAGCCAACAGTGGTAATTCCTTTTTTTCCCCACTTTAAGTAAGCCTTGCCAACACTAATTATGCTTTAAATTAGAAGACTTTAATTTGGCACATAAATGACTGAATGTCTCACATGTCTGATCAGTAGTTCTGTGGTAAATACCAAAGCAGGTAATCCTGCATGTTTGTGTTGCAAACAGGGCAGTCAAAAGTGGACAGGTTCTTTGGGTGATATAAGAAACAAGGAAGATTGATTTTTCTGTCTTCACCCTCAATTACACATCTTGTCTTTAAGCACTATTTGAATGAGAAAGTGATTTCTCTAAAGGAATGATCTCTCTTGTATATCTGCTATTCCTGGTTACAGATCACACCACCAAATTTATTAGCTTAGGAAGGCCAGCAGACAATTGGGTATGACAGCTTCTTTAAGCTTTTCAGGCTGGTAGATCCATTCCATGACTAAGAATGTGGTAATTACAGTGTTAATATATGGAATAGCACATTTCTTGTAATGAAAGAGTTTTACTCTTCCACATCTGTCACTGTTGTATTCAGGCTGCCACATAGACCACTACTTTTCTTGGCAATAAAATGGGAAGAGGAATAAGAGAATAGTATGCATGTTAGAGCATCAGATTGTTGTGTTATTGACTGATGCTTAAGTGACCTACTATACTGAGAAGCAACTAATGAGAAACACATTGCTTATCAGAACAGAGAAGAGTAGGTGCAGATAATTACGTGTAATATAGGAAGCATATACCTGCCTCACAATGCCAGTGAAACTGTTGAGGCAACTGTAGTACTCCATTTTGCCCAACAGTTGTTTAAATATGTAGGTAAAGTTCTCTGTTACTGTAAGGTACTTGATTATAGATTTATGATTTTAATCCAGAAAAAGTTCATGTTATTTTAGAATAAATCTACCATTCATAAAGCAACTAGTTTTAAAGTTCTAACAGTTTCATACTTAATATTTTAGAGTATGGAAATGCCATGATATGATAGAGAAATAAAAACCAGCAAATGTTACTTGTTTGGCTCACAGCTTAGTGTATTTCAATTTTTCATTTAGGGATGCATCAATCTACATAGTCCAGCTGGAAACATGTTACACCACCAGTTAAAATTACAAGTTGGTGTAGCAAACAGCTTCTGGCACTCAGAAACCAGGTTTTTACGTGATGCTTTAGTTTGCTGTAGAGTGCAATGGTGTTCTACAGCACTTAAATGTAAATGGTATTCTATCACACTTAGGCAAGTGTCTATGAATTTACAAGAGGTTGTATTTGAAAAGTACAATGTCAGGTTGACTGGGCATTGGGTTTGACTGAATGATGGGAAGTGCTGAGCAGGATAACAAACAATTGTTTGTTCTGTACCTCAAGTTCCTGGCTTACTAAAATCTGCTAATTATTTTTGGGCCTCAAGTAGCATAGAATGTTTGAATGTTGAGGATTTTCAAACTGCATTTTTAAGATTTATAGCAGAGGATAATGCGATGATTGTAAGAATCCTCTCTATTTTTGCTGTTCTAATCTGTTTCCTTATTAATACACTCAGCTAGCATTGTGTAGATGTTTATAGACATGTTATAATTGTGCTCAGGTTTAAGCACAGGTTCTAGCCTGAGTATGGGAACTAATTGTGCTTCAGCTAGCCAGCCTTGACTGGTTGTTTCTCACTCAGTACTCTAGTATGCACCGAGACTACTGGTTTCCTCAGCTAATACTGTGCTTCCCAGTCACTCTTCTCAGTCCTGTCATGTTCCCAGAGATGTTTGCAGACTGATCTTTTCAGTCTCAAATGTCTACTTTGGAGTCTTATTTGGATTATCTTTCAAAGTTTGTTTGCTACATAACCAGGTATGATCTTGAGCTTAAAGAGGAAAAAAAATGCTTAATACACAGCATGTTCTCCACATTGCTCCATGGTATTGATGAGACCCAGTGTGGGCTGCTTGAGGGATAGGGGTTAGAACCCCTATGCCTTGTAGTGTTAGTAGTAGTTTTGATCCTGGGGTTGCAAACATTCTTTAAGATTCTTTGCCTTCTTACAGTGAGTGACTTCTCCTGGACCCTGACACTAAAACCTCTCTGCCTCCTGTCTGCCTGGGAATGTACAGCAGTATTCCTTTCATAAATATAGGAGGCTTGTGCTTTGAAGCCCTTTCTTTCCTGTTTTGAGTTTTGTTTTCTTCCTCTCATGGACTACAGACTGTGTTTCTTCTTCCACCAAAGCCTTGTTCTCTCTTGGGAGCTGCCAGTTTTACTAGGGAAGTTGACAGACACTTGAGAGAACCCGGATAAGATACCTGCAGTCAAATTCCTGTTCTGTATTTACCAAAATAATAACACTGAGTTGCTCCTGTGGCAGAAATGCTGAAGGGGATGCCTACCAGCGCCAAGGATCCCAGCAGAAAGCCTTGCACTGCTTGGTGATTACTAGAGCAACACTCAGCAGGCACTCCTAAGCCAGAGGATTTATCTGCAATGGAGGACTTAGTGCCCTTTGAGGAGCCTGCTACTGATATTGAAGTCTTTCCTTACCTCTCCTCCAAGAAGCTGCCCATAGTCTCATTTGATCCCCATGAAAGAATCAACTGAATAGAGGGTGTTTAAGACACACAGTGCTCTCAGTGTGCTCCTGCCTTGGCCAATCAGCTCTTCTTCTGACAGTAGCCACCTGTTGATACCAATTTTTTTTTTTTGGCCTCACTAGCTGGTCTTGTGGGAATAAAGTTGTGGCAATAGAAAAGGAACACAAATATATGGAAGGTATTTTAGTGGCTTCGTTGGTGCTGATTCCTGTGAAACACTGATGTCAATACATACAGTGTTATTAACAATTTTGAGGAGACCTTGAGTAATGTGTATGCAGGGATTCTCAAGGATGTCAGAAGTAGAAAAACGAGTTGGGATTTGGAAGCTGTTTCTTTGATGTCCTTTTCCATAACCATTGCTTCTTCAGCAAGCATCTAACACATTTCAACACCTCTTGGAAAAGCACTGTCTCAGAAGTGTTTAAAATTGTGACCAGCAATTAAGCAATTTAAAGAAAACAATAATATGATGCCATAGGAAGTAAGTTTGCTTTTGTCTGTTGAGAACCATTCCTATGACAAGTGTGGGAATTTGTTCTTTTCTGGTAACAAAGTTAGGTGGTAACTGTCTTGGACTACAAGTTTCTGAGCTTCTGTACCTGTAGGATCAGTTCATAATGGTGGGTTTGGCCAATACACAGGTCTGCAGACGTCTGTACCTTCAGGTTATCCTTTTCATACACACTACCAGCTAGGGCCCTTTTTCTCAATACCTTGAAGTTTGTTCAGCAAAAATTGACCTTGCATAGCTGTTCTTTTAGGGGGGAAAAAAGAAAGGTATATTCTGATTTTATCTGAAAAGCTGCATAACTCAGTATTCTTGGATTTTTATGGCCTGAGGTTGCAAGGACTCCTGATGAGCCATCAGCAATCTCATTTGACTCCAGTTCTGTCCCTTGAATTAATAGGAGATTAAATTGAACCAGCTGTTGGTCATGATTTGTTTTCCTTTGGGTTTGATTTACCGTTATACAAACCACCCTATCTTTATCTGTAGGTTTTCTGAGCTGTCCAAGAGACAAAATTATGTTCCAGAGAGCATAATGTGGTATGTGATTAGGTGATGTGCTCTTCCTGACTTCATCTCCAAGTCTGAAATGTTCTTTCTTAAGATCTCTGTTCTTTTGTCTGTACATAGCAATCAGTTCCCTCAGAGTATATACACTATTTTTTTTTAAATTACAGAGTATTTAGCACTCTAAAAACACCATTTAACACTGTTTTTCTTCATTTTCTGCATGTATGTATTCATAGGGAATGACCAGTTTGTAGGTTTTTTTAATATATATTACAAACCAGATCACGTTGCTACATTTGCTGTGAGTAGATATGCTTTGGTATCTCTGTATATGTAGTCTTGTGCAGAACATATGTATTCTATCAAAAGTGTATTGATTTACCTTTTGTTTTAACTTTTATATTCCAATTGTTTAAGTGTGTTTTCTAAATGCCACGTAGCAGCAAATGCTTGTCCTGAAGTGGCAGGAGAATATCATGTTGGTTATCCTAGTTGTCAATAATGTTTGTGAGTTTTTAAATAAATAAACAAATAATCCCCAAGCAAACAAAACCATGAAACACAAGTGCTCCAGGTTCCTCTTGAGAGGGTAACTATGGTTTTCTTGATCAGCACAGCCCAGAAGTATTTGCATTATTTAGTAATTTTTGCATCCATTAGAGAAAATATATTGATTTATTGTGGTGATTCCCTAAAGATGTTTGTTTTTATTTATTGTTACAGCTTTCACCTGGCTATAAAATAACAGTTTCACAGTTTGATACCACTTGCAGATCCTGCCCTTGCAGAAATGTGGGTGTGCTCTCTGCTGAGAGCTCTGCTGCCTGCAACTGACTCATTCTAAATTGTTGACAAACATAATGATTAAATTAAAAACCCAAACAAACAAAACCCCCAAAACCCACCACTTCAAAAAATTGCCTGCAGTTTTCAAATACCGTGGCCTGTAAAATATAATCCCATCAGAAAACTGAGACTTGACCTAGTGTTAAAATCAGTATAGGTTCTGAGAATGTTTCCAGTTCACGCTGTTCTTGCTCAGGTCATGACCTAATGCTTTGCTTATGAGACGGAAGATGATTTGTTATAGATAGCCTTCACTAGGTGTTCTTCTAAAAATAATCCTTATAAATAATCCTTTCCTGTAGGAGATAATGGCTTTTCACAGCCAGCAAACTATTATAACCCAGACCAGCTTCCTCCAGAGAATTCTTCCTTTATGGAAAGGAATTTCATATGCAGGTTACGATGCCTGCTGGATAATTCATCTGGGTTCCTGGTGAGTATGGAGTTACGTAAAAATTTCCACATATGTTTGCAAGTTGGAAATCTGCATTATCCTTACTATATGTACCACAGCATACTTTATTTGTTAAGTCTTGACAGATACCTGAGCTGCTTAAACCAGTATGTTTCAGTTAGTGACACTAAATGTCCCCTTCAACATGTTATTACAACTAGGTGCAAATTCTTCTTTCTGGTGGCTCAGTTTCCTCAGTGAAATACAGATAAGCATCTGCTTTTGTGAAGTACTGTGTGATTTTTTAGGTTAAAAAAGCATTACAAAGATTATTTTCCATTGGCTATCTTGAAGTACAATAAGTCATTATAACTAACAGAATCATAGTTTTCCCTTACTTGGGAAAGTCTGTACTTGCTGCTCTTAATACATTTTTATTTTGTTTGTCAATGCTGTGGATTTTAAAAGAAGTATGGATTTATCACCCTCTAGGTGACTACTTACAACTAGAGTCATTTATATAGAATTTTGCAATTGTACACATTGGCACACTTTATACTAATGAATGACAGACATGCAAGAGAAATAATGTTATGTTAATTGTATGTAGGTATAATGCCGTGTTAATTAGAATATTAGAAGATCTAGTTGGCATTTGCTATTACATGTTTGAGTTTTTTTGGTGGGTTTTTTGTTTGTCTTTAAAAAACAACTTTCCAATTAGTTTTTTTTCCAGTGAGTTTATTAGTAGCTCTCAAAGTGACAAACTCAGTGGTATAACAGTATTTTCTACTTGATAGCTAACTTTTGTGTATGCCAAGCTATAAAGCTTGAATCTTACAGGTCGTAAAAAAAAAAAGTTTTACATAACAGAAATATGTTACTCTTAAATATCTCCAGCATATAACAGTGACTTTTTTCCTCATCCTAAGGCTATGAATTTTCAAGGCCGATTAAAGTTTCTCCATGGACAAAACAAGAAAGGGAAGGATGGTGCTACTTTGTCTCCTCAGCTCGCTTTGTTTGCAGTAGCTACTCCTCTGCAGCCACCATCTATCCTTGAGATACGAACCAAAAACTTCATCTTCAGAACTAAACACAAACTGGATTTCACACCTACAGGCTGTGATGCAAAGTAGGTGTAAATTATTCTGCATAATTCTCTAATAATTTGCAGACGAGACAGGTTTCAAATATTTATTGAAATATAAAGCTGGCTACTGTTTCAGTTAATAACAATTATTATGAACTATTAGAGGAGTTTTCAGCTCTACTAGTAAGTAAAGATAAATGGGGTTGTCATAGTGTACTTCCTTGAAAGGGCATATTGCTTTCTGACTCTCAAAAATTTTAAAAAAGAAAGGCCTCTCAACCCCCAAAAACCAAAGAAAAAAAAAACCCAAACCAGAATACTAATGAATTAGGGAAGAATAAAAGTTTAAAGTTATAATCTAGTTGAAATTTGGTGATAGAACAAATGTTTAATTTTGTTCTACATTTTTCTCCTTCAGTTCAAGTAGATGTAAAATACAATGGAAATGTTATTTGCTTCAAAATAAACAAGTGAAGTCTTTCTTATACTATGACTTTTACCCATTTCCAAGCCATTCTTTTCCCTATATAAAAAACTGGAAACACTATTGCATTACTAGATCAGCATCATGTAAGTATGCATCAATGTGGCAAGAAGCCCATGAATATACTTTCTTATCCAAAGAAAAGCCTCTGGTCTCCTTCCTTCCTTCTCCCCTCCATCCCATTTGACTGATAATGCTTTCAGCTTCCAGACTCATCTTCAGTGGAATCTCTCATATGGATTTCCTTGCCTACTTATAGGATAATATAGAGTTAAATTGCTCAGTATTCAGTCTACTAATAAATGACAAAGTTTTTCTTGGATTCTATAAAAATGATACAAGTAAAAGTTAACAAAATGTAAACACAGGCTTTCTTGCCTGTAAACACAGGCTTTTTCTTTAATTTTGCTTCACTTGAAAACTTCAGTCATCATCATATTTTACACATATTGTTGTTCTCCATCCCTATTTTTTCCTTTCCCCCTCCTGATCCCGGTCTTTGGATCTCCGTTTCTTTGTTCCAGATCTTGTTTCAGTCTCTTTTTTTACTATTTCATGTATTTCATAGTGCTCACACAAATGCTATTAAGTTCTTCATCTCTCTGACCTCTGCTAAAGTACTCTAATTTTAGCTACCAGGGTCAAACGTGGCTCTATTGCCAATACTCCTCTGAGGCATATCTTATGAAGTTTAAATGTAAACACAGGGATCCTAAACCACTGGTAGCAAAATGTTTTTAATTTTAAGCTACTAAAAATACTAATTTAGGCAAGAAGCTTTAGAGGGAAGTTAAGCCCCTGCTTAATTCTACATGCAAACACCTATAGGTAAAATGCTAAGCAAACAATTTCTCTCACTGCAACAGCTGCCTTATATTCACTTACAGCTGACTGCTATAAGTGAATATGTTCAAAAGTTTGGAATTAAGACTCCAGCTGAACTGTAGACATACTCTTTTGTTTTAGTTTTTTTTTTTATAATTGATTTTGTGAATCAGTTTCTAGTCAATGAAGGCAACTTGGGAGACTATTTAAAAATTTTATGATTTAACTGTATTTTTTCTTAGAGTTGTCATACTTCCGGATACAATTGATATTGAAGCGATATGTAGTTAGCACTTGTCTGAAATGTTCTCACTGTATTTATTGTGCTTATCATTTGTTCTGTGAGTTGGTTCATCAGCAGTGTTGCAATTTTTTGTTTTTGCCTTCCAGAGGAAAGATTGTCCTAGGATACACTGAAGCAGAGCTGTGTATGAGAGGAACGGGATACCAGTTTGTTCATGCAGCTGATATGCTTTATTGTGCTGAAAATCATGTCAGAAGTAAGCTTCCTTCCCTAAGAAAGGCTGAAAAATCAAAGCATGGATTATATTCATACTGAAAAAATACTATGAAATACTCTTAACAAAAAAAAAGGAAAAAAACGAAAAGAACACTATTGATGTGATCTTTCCCTCCCTATAAAAACCTATACTGGATGAAGAAATATTTAATATTCCTATCTAGACCCCTTTAAGTTATAAGTTCCAGTTTCTATCACATCTTGCTCTTCTCACTTCCTTCTCTGCTCAACCCAACTTAAGCTATTTCAACAACTTCCTTTGGGCGAAGTGACTGTTTCAAAGATAGCTTTTCCATTAGGAAGTTAAATAAAGCATTTTCTTTTGATATCACTGTTAGATTTTTAACAGAAATGAATCACTGATTTAGCATGCTAGTGTCCTCTACATTTCTGGTTTTGATTCTTGGGAGCTGATTTAGGTAACAACTTAAGGAGAACAGTATAAGGTTTTAAGCTAAGGAAGTAAGAATCAGCTACCTGATGTGTAACTATTTAGTAGACTTCTTTCTTTATTTTTTTGTTAGCTGTAACATATTTGTCTTTGGAAATTACAGAAACATCTTCAAGATATTTTGTTGCTTATTTTCTGCTGACTTCTTTTGAAAAACTGTTTTTTATTTCCTCCCTTTTATATACAATTAAATAACCCCTCTCAGTAGTTCTTAAATTATATTAAGCAGGTTTCAAGTTTCGAGTATAGTTCAGTCACTGTTGCCTATCAGTGATTTTGTTTGATAAGAAGTAAGAAAGAAAAAATTCCCAGAACAGAATAGGAAAAAACTTTGGTTTGAAATTTTGGTTTGAAACTTTGTCTTAAAATTGGTTTTACTCCATTTCTGATGCTAAGGCAATAAAATAAGTCTTACAGTAAAGGTTATTTTGGTTAGGATTCTTAAACTTCCCTGGTATTTTTTATTTAATTTTTCTGTCTAGAAATGCTGTGTTTTCAGCAAAGTACAACAAAAAAGTAGTATGTTTATCAAGCATTGCTAGTGAAGTGACAAACAAATGGGAGTGAAAAACAATGGATTTTGAAGTACCAGTGCATTAAGCAGTCAAAATGCGAAAGAACTGGATTCAAACCTAATGTGTTTTTTAATTTCTTAAGTAATAGTTGCTCTTCATATGTAAAAGAGACTTAGGCTTTTGTCATCAACATGTTCTAGTATGCCTAAATTTATGTTATTGCAGAAATAATGAATGAAGCTCTGTATAGGATGTTGCTAACCTATAGTGGGTGTCTTACAATTGCTTGCAGTTTTGGCTTTTATTTTACCAGTAAATTAAAGTAGACATCCTAAAGTGATCCATCATCCTGTTTTCACTAGGAATACATTAGTGCCACACAGAAATGAGTGATTGAGGACATTAGATTTATAAAATTGCTCTACAAATGGGATTACTTTCATGACATGCCAGATTTTCCTATTTTTGTTCACCGGCCAGTAAACAGTATGCTTACTCTTTAATTCTAGTGATGAAGACAGGTGAGAGTGGAATGACTGTATTTAGGCTTCTAACCAAAGAAAATCGATGGGCCTGGGTACAGGCAAATGCACGTCTTGTCTACAAAAATGGAAGACCAGATTACATCATTGCCACACAAAGACCACTTACGTAAGTCGTCATTGAATAAAGCAGTGTGCTTCAAGAGCTGAAAACTTTTGATCTTGTTTGTATTCAGAAAGGAATTCTTTATTTTTAAATAAATCCCCTTTAAACCCTGAACTCCATAAAGAAAACCTCTTTCAGTTTGTTAACAAGTGTTGAAAAGAATTCTAATATTTCAATACTTATGTGGCATAGCCCTTTATGTGTAAAACTTTAGACGTTTTGATTTCATATAAAGCATGAGAGCAGTGGTACAAGCACCAAGTTATTCCATCCAACCTATTTTTAATTCATTATCCCTATTAGCGAAAATTAATAAATCCAACTGCAGTTGTGTAAAAGAAGCAATGGGTAACATAAAGAGTTTAAGTCCTTTATGGTGCTGAACTAAACCCAACATAATATGGGAGTTCAACTAAGGAGTCTGTAAAATGGGGAAAACTAGATATTTCTGTACTGAAGTATTCATTTACTTCCTATGCCAAGAAAAACATAATGCATGGAACAAGGCCTGCTTATTTTCATTTCAGCTCATAATGCACAGAAAATGGTGTATGCTTTCTAGATTAATTACAAATGTAATATGTAAAGGTGGTATTATGGTCATAAGCTCCTTATTTCATAATCTGCCTCTTGGTTTAACTCGACCAAGTTGAGCTGGAATAGGTTGGAATTTGAAAAATGCCTACAAATAGAATAGTTCATTTTTTAATATTAATTCCAAAGGACAAAAAGATTACAGTAACTGTTTAGTACTGCAGTATTATGCTATATATCTAGTTTATTTTCAGAGATGAAGAAGGAGCAGAACATCTACGGAAGCGTAATATGAAGTTGCCCTTCATGTTTGCCACCGGTGAAGCTGTGTTATATGAGGTATCTTTCCCTATGTCAAGCCTTATGGATTCCTCTCAGCTGAAGAATAAAAGCACAACAGGAAAAGGAGCCAAAGCAATGCTACACAATGATTCTGTGGATCCAAACTCTCTCCTAGGTGCCATGTTAAGGCAAGATGAGTCTGTGTATCTCTGCCCTCCAGCGTCGCATAAACTTTCCTTTGAGCGGAACTTCTTTGCAGATAGCAGGGATGAACTGGGTGATGTCAGCAGCAGCTGGACAGATAATCTCCTACCTGCTGGAAATCACAATGTTCTCAAACGGGAGCTAATGGAGTGTTCCCAGGACAGTGCTGTTCCACTTCCTGAAGACAGTGCAGCACTCTTTCAAGATAACAAAACCAGTGATTTGTACAGCATCATGAAAAATCTGGGTATTGACTTTGAAGATCTAAAGTGTATTCAGCAGGATGAGGAGTTTTTTAAAACTGAATTATCTGGTGTGGATGATATTGGGGACATCGACATAACTGATGAAATCCTGACTTATGTTCAGGATTCCTTAAATAAGTCTGACTTTTTATATTCAGGCTGTAATCAGCAGCAGCCCCTGGTCCAGAATGAAAGTTGCTTGGTACAGCAGGAGTTAGATCCACATCAACTTCATCAGCACCAGAAACAGCTCGTGGAGCAGCAACAGCAGCAGCAGCAGCTCTGTCAAAAGATGAGACATATGCAAGTCAATGGGATGTTCACAAATTGGAGCTCTGACACCAGCATGTCTCTTAGCTGCTCACAGCAGGAGCCCCAGCAATATGTATTCCCTGGCATGCACGCCACTACATCTGAGTTCTCTTACAAATCAGAAGTAAACACTTCCCCTTATGCATGTAGGCAAGAGTTTGTCCCTTACAAGCAACCCACGGCAGTGATGCCACAGCTCTCGAATTTTGCTCAAATGGATTTTCCTGTAGCGGGTTTTGACAGATCAACCTATTCTGGTTCTTCCAACTTGGAGGATTTTCTCAGTTGTTTGCAGCAAGTCCCTGAAAATCATGAGTGTGGGACAAACTCCGAGTCGGTAATGCTAACTCCTCAAACATGTTATGCAGGCGCTGTTTCTATGTACCAGTGCACACAAGAAGCACAGCCCAGCTGCGTGGATCAAATGCAATATGATCCTATGATGGTGAGTCAACAAACATTGTCGAACAAGGTAAGATAAACAGCATCGCTGCATTGCTTGCATTTTGAATCATGTTTGTTTGTTTGTTTTGGGTGGCTGCTGGGACCCAGAGTTTGTTGTAATAGAATCACTGGTGGGTTTAGCAGTGTGCAAGCATCTTTGTTTTATTTGTTCATTAGATTGAAGAGAGTTGCATTTGGTCAAGTGTTTATATGCACGTATCCACAGCCTGGTGGCTCTCTATGGCAGAATTAGAGCAAGAGTGAGTGAACTAGTCTTGTACCCGGCAGCAATTTTCCCAGTAGGAGTGAAGAAAAAGCAGATTGGTCAAAAGCTTAGAATTTGCTTATATACCTTTTTTAGACGAGTGGAATGATGACAGTAATGTTATCCGGCACATTAATTTTCATGAAATGTGTTCAAGGATCCAGAAAAAAACCAAAAATTAAAAAATGTTAGTGTTCTGTAGCTACTCAGATTCTTTGATGTTAGGATTGCATAAAGCATCCAATTATAATATCACATAAATAACATGAAATATTTTGAGCATTTCTACAGAAAAGGATACTGCAAGATATTTCATATATTGCTACAAGTGAAAGTCAGCTTGTTCTTCAAGCTACTGCCTAATTGTCTGCTGAAACAAGAGCAGGAAAAAATGATATAGATAAGTTGGACTTTTTTCACGTTGTGCAAAGGAGAATGCACAATAACAGCCATAGAAGAGAGGAGCGTGGCTGTAGCACAAACTACAGTTTTAAGTACAGTTCTTCATAGGTAAAATTACCTTAAAAATAAAATAAATTACTAAGGCAGTTTCTGATTCTGAATAACCATTGCTGAAGTACTTTAAATTGTACCATTTATGTCTGTTAATGCTGCTCAGTTACAGAGCCACAGTTTTTTTTACCTCAATGAGTTAATGTTCTAAAGTACTGATCCTACAAGTGCTTATGCACATGCATAAGCATTTACAGAATTAAAGTATTAATTGGCATTTAACCTACACAAGACAGAGGTGAGGAATGCAAGTAGAACATACACGTTTTTTTAATATGCTTAATGCAAGTACAAAACATATCCTTTTTAAAACTGCTTCACTAGTAGAAAAAATACAATTGCAAAATTGCAGAAATTTTATCTAAAATGTGGGACAGTTCCACAAGATGAGCAGCTTCTGCCCATGTGCCCGAGGGCTGAAGTAGCACGAAGTGACTTTGGCAGACTGCACTGCAAGCTTGCACAGTGCTTGGCTGTACATTGCCTGGCAGTGGTCAGTGTTACTCCTTCATAGTGCTTGACAATAGGGTTGCAGAGCAGTTCCAGGGTCATCTAAGTTCGTCCCTATAGTATAGAATTGTTCTTTTCACAAAAGCTGTACCGGTGGGGTGCATCAGTTTTGAACAGCCAGTGCATAAGCAAGTCCATTTCTTTTTTTTTTAATGGCTGGTTTCAAATACATTTATTTTTAAAGATTATTTTGTTGCTATGCTGCCTTAATCATTCTTGTTACAGCCCCTTCTTGTTATTTTTCCTGCTAACTTTTCCCTCTTACTTATCTGTAAAATGTTTAATGACTGACTGACAACATCTATGAATTCAATAAATAAATATGCCTATTACTTCATATTTACTAGAACACTGTGCTGCAATAATAATACTGCGTTTAGCTTCCTTGTTATAAAAAAATGAACAAAGGCCACTTTGTGAAAAGTTAACCTTGCTTAAGTTGATCAGAAGCAAATGTGGCCCCTCTTGCTATAGTATACGTGTGCTGTGTGGGTCTGGATAGCATTGCATAAGCAGAAGCCTGGAGCAGAACTGATGTTACCCATGTGCATGTTAGCTCTTGTTTACCTCTGAAGAGAACTGCTGAACATTTGTCCAAATGAGCTTAAAAGAGGAGCACGCTTCTTGATGAGATAAGGAAGGATTATTCCCCCAGCCCCTCTTGTAAAAGTGATCATAGATAGCCAACTGGGTGCAGTGGGAGGTGGGAAGAGATTGCTTGTTCCTCCTAGACCAAATAGCATTGACTTTTGCAGCCCATACTGCTATATGCTGTTCACATGAAAAAAAAAAACGTCTCTTGTATCAAACTGCACTGTTTTGACCTCTAGTTATCTGTCAATTAATATTTTTACAGATTGAGGGCACAGTAAGGCTCTATGTAAGCCCAGGTTGTTATGTTGAGAAATGTTTTAATGTAGAAACTTTTTTTTTTTTTACCTAGAAATGCCATTGCTCCAGAGAAAGAGAGCCCTATAGTTATTTATGCTTTTATTACTGAGATTGCATTTAGCCTTGTATCAGAGGAGTTAAGAACTTTAAAGTATGTGAGCCCATGGGAACTATTAAGTTACAAGTATAGCTGCTGCACTTGAAGAGATCTTGTAAAATATCACGTATACCAAAGCTATGGTGGCAAAAGAATATACATTTCTTTATTGTAAATAGGGAGAATATCACTGCTTATGCTAATACACTTAAGGTATGATTTTATGACTAATTGCTAACTTTAGTTAAGATGTGACTAAGCAGATAGGATCCTACTGTCTGAACCTACCTTCACACAGCCAAACCAAAGTAGGACAGTCTTTGTGGCTGGATTTAGCAAGCTGACATCCTTATCAGCTATTGGAGTCTGGAGAGAGGACAGGCATTACTAGGCAAGCCATGGTTGCTTTCCTTTCCTCAGCCTTCTAACTCGCATTGATTTCTACATGAGAAGACTAAGGGATTAGAAAGCCAGAAGGGTTTGTTGTGGTCCTCTGCCTTGGCCTTCTGCGTAACTTGTAATTGCGGTAGGATCATAGGCAAGGTAGTCTAAAATCACTGTCAGTGATGGAGAGTGGCAGGAAGGACTTAGATAATTTGATTACTTATTGATACTCCTTTATTAAGCAGGAAAAACCTTGCTAAGTACTGGGTTCTGTGTTGAGAACTTTTTTAGAAATTTTAATAAGTGTGCTCATCTTGTGAATGAAGAATGTAGAAATAATCTGCTTCTGTCAGAAGTAATCCCAGTTTATGTTATTGTAGCTATCTTTAGAAGTATGGCAACTTTGATTAAAAACATAATTCATATTGCTATAGTCTTGTTAAAAACTGAGAATTGTGCAGTTAGTCAAATTTCAATGTTTGCATAGAAGGAAAAAAAAGTTTTCAAAACCCAGCATATTTTGATACATCAATGAAAGTATAATATGTTTTTAAAGACAAACCTTGAATGAATGAGTACTTATGATATAAGATAATCCTGAAGAGATGATGGAAATGTTTAAAATACTTTGTTGTATTTTCTTTGCATGACTGAATGAAGTATTTTGTAGATAAAGTGGCTTTTCCATAGTATGACAGGAAGCATTATATCAAATGATTAAAATAATCCTGTGAACAATTACGTCAAGACTGATGAAAGCCATTCATTGCTGTTACTTGGTATTGTCAATAGGAAGACTGTCAAAAAGCGCACCCTGTGACAGCTCAGCCTGGGGATTGAGTGCGTACTAATAGTACTGCATGTGCTTTCCTGGAAGAGCTGTAAAGTCTGGATCCCATTGCAGACATGAAAATATGTAAATAGGTTGCTTTTAAAATGTAACAGCTGGATGTGGAAATTAGGAGTGCTCAGTCAGACTGTACTTTCTACAAATGGAAACTGTATTATGCTTTTGATAATAGCGATGTTTCTTTACTTAGCCAGAAGTAGAACTCCTGCTAACTACAACATGGGCAAGTTTCACTAATGATTCACACCCTATTTCAATGCAAATTAACTTCTCATCATTTTAAAAAAAAAACAAACCAAACAACAGTTTTAAAGTTATTAATTGTATTTTTAAGATTATTTAATCCAATCTGTGTCTAAAAAGTTACAAATGAATTGGTTTCCTGTACTTAGCACTAATATTGACTTTTTTCCTGCCAGTTCCAAAATGGTTTCAATGGAGGAAATGTAAATGAAGCATATCCCTCACAGCTGGAAGATGTGATCAGTAATGCACAGACTGCCACACATCTTCAGCCTCATCATCATCCAACAGAACCCAGATCCTTCTCAGATTTGGCATCTAGTGGATTTATGTGATTCAGATCTAGAGCTCCATCTGTGATTCTGTCTGGGCATCAGGCGGCTCTGAGGAAAAGCTCGATAATTCTATCTTTTAGCATCGGACTTTAACAGCTAAATTCCATTTTGAGAATATGAGGTTGGTTGCACTAGATACTGGTGGGTATGTAATCCAAAACCTGGCTTTTTAGAGTGACAGGTGAATTAAAACTTCTGACTAAAAGTATGCATATGCTATTTTCTATCAGATTGACTGTGTCATTGCAGTATGGATTACATATGTACTACAGACTATGTCATGCTACACAACAT
Source organism: Coracias cyanogaster (assembly GCA_033124195.1). Classification (NCBI taxonomy): domain Eukaryota; kingdom Metazoa; phylum Chordata; class Aves; order Coraciiformes; family Coraciidae; genus Coracias; species Coracias cyanogaster. The sequence continues at coordinate 61,038 of JAVSBS010013642.1, forward strand.
AAGATAAGGCAAATGGTTTTGTTAGTTAGAAAATAATTGGGCACTTTACAAATAGCATCAATGGCACAAGGAAGATGATTTCACACATGGATTATTTCCAGAATTTATTTTTTAAAACTATTAAAAAACCTCTGAATTCATGAGAATTAAAAGCACTTACTTTTAATGCGTAGTAAGCTCTTTAATCACTTATTTTATATTTAAATCTTTTTGTTTTAAGTTTCCATATCTAGCACTTTAATAGAAGGCTTAATACAAGGATATGATATGCAACTTCAGGTTTTCTATGAAACAGACCCCTTGCATTCCTCCTTTTCTTGTCAACCTTAAGTGCCTCACAATTTAGCTACCTTGTTTCTGATGGGAGCTTATTTTAGCAAAATTCACTATAAATGTCATCCATATTATGTGAACTTTTATCTAATATCTACAGTGCTATGGGCTGTATCTTTTTTTTTCTTTTTTTTTTTTTTTCCCCCTGTAGATAATTTGTTAGGAGAATTACTTAATTCTTTATCTGTGAACTTGTTACACTGTTATCAGGAGTTAATGTTCTGAATTTAGTTCAGCTGAGGAGTTTTGGTTTGTTCTTTACCGCTTTTCTGCTTTCTTCAGGTAATACAGGGTATATTAAAAAAGCAGATTTTGCTGAGGGGGAGGAGCAGATCCTCAGGATTAGTTTTAGATTATCAATGCTGAAAAACATGTGCCTTATCTTGTGTTAAAATGCTCATAATGTTCTTTAGAAATAATACAAGGCTGCTCTATGCAAGTATTTTCATTGAAATGGATATTGAAAAGCATTGCATTTTAAGTAAGGGGGGAAGGATCTCAGTAGTGATTGGTATTGACGTTTACTTTGACTGCAGTTTTCAATATTTGTAGTGGGGAAAGGGTCAGTTTTGGTTTAAACTTTATCCCTAGCAAATTGCACTGCAAAGTACAGAGAGGTTATTCTTTTTATGTATGTTGATCCATTTGGAAAGCTTTGTGCAAAATATGAAATTGGGAAAAGAAAAATGGCATTAGAGAAATTCTCCTTGTAATAGTTTTTATTTTCAGGAAGAAAAAAACCTACATCCATGAAAGAATTCTGTGTTTTTGTTTTGGTTTTATCTGAGAGGATTGTTAGAATTGCAGACACCAAAGTTTGGTGCAAAATAATAATCTATGTGAAAAATACAGAAATGTGTATATGTTCAGAGTATTTCTTACTCATGTGTGTTGTATAGTTCATATATAATAAAATGTCTTTGTAAAATATTTTAAACCATTTAATTATGAAGTGTTACATCATGGTATGTTAAGAACAATTTTAGTACATTTGTTATATATAATATAAAATGGCAGTTTATCCAGTTTGTTTAAAACAGGCAAAAGTAAATTGGCTTCCTCCAGATGCTTGTTAATATTGTTATACAAGGACAGTCACTTAAAATTGGAATCTTTTTGTAGCTGAAACATGCTTTCTTTAAAAAGAGCATATTTTCTTCCATTCTGTCTGATGCATTATGCGAGGCCAAACTCCTAATTCAGTTACAACTCTTCAGATGAATTTTTCAGCTAACTTCAGTAGTTCTTCTAAGGGAAATTACCATATATGAAAGGGACATTAAGGAAGCAATTACTATTCAGGAAAAGCCCATAAAGATATTGTGGGTTCTATTACAAGGTTGTTTTATTATTATTGTTATTAAACGTTTCAGATTTTGTTTTCAGCACAAGACATCAGTTACAGATTTAATTAATATCATTTGAATTCACTTGTTATTCGGTCTTTTTTTTATTGAAGGTCTTGTTTTAAGCCAATATCTGAAACGTCTTCCATATCTAGCTAGTGTATCATGTTTGCATTTGAACTTGAAAATTATGAAAAATGCTGTAAAACTGGAAGGTTCAAAGGGATAATGTATGTTTTACATCTTACAAACCAGTTATATCCTGTTTATGAATTTAGTTGAACCAAATACATGTTTTCCTATCACCAAGTGCCAAGGATGCAGTACTACAACTGCCCTACTTACTGTAAACAAATTAGCTGTTTATATGCATATCGGTGTATTTTGTGCATTATCTTATGCGTACAACATTGACTGTATTAGTGCACTCTTGATCTGCACCAAACTGTACCTACAGTGCACAGATGTTTCTGAATTGGATCTCTATTAGCCCTCCAGGTCTGTTATAAGTAAGATTATAACTCAGTGTTAGTCAGTATTAGCTATCCATTTTTGTACAAGTTTTCTTAGCTTGTTTTTCTTTCCAGTTCTTAGCTCTCCCTTGCTATGCCTGCACATACCATGCAATACACCTCTTGCGTTAAGGTATGGTTTTGTAGAGTTCTTGCTCATCTCCAGTAAAGTTTGTAAGACATAATATATGGTAATAAAATAATCACTTGAATGTAGCTGAAATGTATTTTCTTTTACTGCAAAAATGTTTGATTTCAGCAGTATACAAAAAATACATTGTCATACAGTTATTAACATCTTTTGAGAGCTCATCATCTCAATAGTTTACAAAACTGTTGTTATTAACGTCACTGTGGACTTTGCACTTCTCTGAATATTAGATGCAAATGCAATGTATATAATTTAGAGTGGTGAACAAATGTGTATTTGTCCATGGAATTAGTATTTTATACTTGCATGAAAGTGAGTTTATAAATAAACTTTGTAAATAGTAAGCCACGATTAGCAATTGGAAGGCTTCTATATTCATTGCTCGCGAACAATAAATTCACAGTTGAACAGTACTGAGGCAGGAGTAGAGTTCTGCATAGATGCTGCTAAATAACAGAAGCATTTTGTCTTTTGAGATTTGTAGCTGGCCATCGGTAACCTATTTACTGTTCATTGCTGTTTCATAAATAATGATTTTAAGTTAAGAAAATAATTCATTGAGTTTATTTCTAATTACTGATATTAGTGTCCTGTGTGCTATATTGGCTTTGCATGATAATCTTTTAAAATCTGTTGTAATGCTGAATCAAGTGTTTCACTGTAATCCCCGATGCGGTTCACCAAACTTACAGTAGTTCCTTGGTTTAGTGACATGATGGACAGGAATTGAATTGCTTTCAGCTACACTATTAACTTGTAATGTATTAAGACACATCTTATACAGAATCAGTACTAGGCTGTGAACTCGGTATGTAGGTTCTCGTTTACCCTTCTTGAATAGCACAAAAACATAAGCCTAAGATATAAGAGTAATTCAACAAGGTTGCAAATCTATTACATAACATCTGGAAATAATCAGGCAATACTATAAGCAACACAGGCTATTCTTTTTTGTAGTCTGTTGCATTTGTTAAAATGAGACCTTCAAGACACATATCAACCTGTTTCCAGAAGTGCAAGTCTTCACTGTCTAGTTTTGTCTGAAGGAGGGAGATTCTTTTTCTGGACTCGGCCATTTTCTTTATGATTTATGGAATTCCACTTCTATTTCTAACTCAACATGAAAGTTAACCATGGTGGTACCTAACCTGCAGTAGGCTGCAGTGTCATCAGATCAGGCAGTTTGTTGGTGGAAGTCATCAACTTACTCAAGGCTCTGAGGGAGGCTTTCCCTGATAGCTCTTTTGGAGATGCATTTTCCTAGTGAGGAACCACATCTCCCACTCACTTACTGAGAGCTGTTTTGTTCACCTGAGAACTGGTTTATTAGGTTAAAGTTACTAACTAGAATAATAGCCTGATTCCACTTTTAGTATTTTTTTTTTTTAATTCTGTCGATTAAGTTGACAAATTCTCTTCCCGCCTTCTTCCCTCTCTGCCTAGGCATCCTTCCCTGCAAGCTGACACTTGCAGTGCTAAAAGTGATACTAGACCAAAATGGCTTTGGACATCCAGAATACAAGATGACACCTAAAACTAATAATGAAGTTCCATCCATCATATACTCTGCATAATCTGAACATTTAATGAATTCCAGCATGAGCTACTGTTCACTTTTCCCCCTTTCATTTCTGTTACCCCCAGTGAGCAATATTCACTTGGATTGCTTACCAGGGAATCTGAGCCAGCTCTCCAGAAAAACGTCCATTCTTCTTCTCAAACAAGTTCTGGTGCATTGATTTTTGTGGTGAACCTGCATTTTATAGATCCTCTTATTTCTTGAAGTTGATCTTCCTGACACATAAAGGAGACCATCATGTTAAGGCATCAGCAGCTAAGTGCAAAATTTTTGAAGATTCAACCAAAGATGTGAAATCACAGATGTGATCAGTCTATGGGATAATTCTTCTTTAGAACCTAACCTTGCTAGTAAAGGTCCAGCAGGCAGCGTTACTAGCATTAAACAAAGCTATATACAATGTGGTTTCCAAAGTAGCCTGTCTTTGAGAAAGAGAATTTTCTAAATGTTAAAGTTATTGTGGTTTTTATAATTTATGCTGAAGCCAACATGTTTCTCATCTTGTCTGAAATCCAGCCTGGCTGCAATTAAAAGTCTAACCAATATTCAGAAATTAGTAACGTCAACAGATTTTTTTTTACACCATTTTGAAGGTTGTGTGTGATCATAACTGTCTGGGTGTCTAAAATCCATATAAAGTTTAAGAAGTTTCATTATAAAAAGAATAAATTATAAAAACAGAAGAGGAAGCCTGGGGGATGCTGGGACTAGGTGGAATCCTGCATACTACATAATAATAATAACCAATGTAATATTTCCTCTTGTATTTGCAGAATGAGAAGGGAACAGAGAAAAAATTGATCACGTTTCCTCTTTTAGTGACTATGGACATTAAGACTTCCTTCAACATGGAATAATGGGCATCTGTTGGTAGGTGCTATGAACCAGAGGAACTTGGCTCCTTGCTAATAAAAGTAAGAGCTTCATTAGGAGAAACTATTGAATTTACTTTGTGACACTAGTCAGTAAACTTTTAAGATGGAAGTGCATGAAGGGAAAGGATGGTCTCACCCTTGAAGTATTTGAAAGATGTCTTAGGTTATTTGTATTCTTCTCTATTTTCTTGAATCATCATCCATACTTTTTTAAAGAACAAAATTTAAATCTTTAGAGTCTCTATTCAGCTGCCACCTACTTTGATTCTTCTATAACCACTCGGATCCTCACAAGACTGAGCTGCGTGGCCACCAAACCCTCCAGATGTTACATGCCAGCTGTTTCCTCCATCTCAAGTGCTTTCAAAACATACTGAACAAATTTATCCAACAGAAAGCCACAGAGTCTTCTGTCAGAATGAATTAATGAGCAAGAAAGACATACAAGTTAGCTCTGTCCTCTACCTTGTTTGGAGTTACATTGTGAATGAAGTCGAGTTCTCTAAAGTGGTTCATAGGGTATCCTAAAATGAAAAACTCTCCTTTTCAATTGTTCTACTTGGGACAAATAGTTGATGAGTAACTGAGAGAGTGAAGAGAGCAAGGGATGTATCCGTTAGCTAGGACATGCACTTGGGACAAATGGATTCTTCAGTTGGAGGTGCTGGGCACCCAGGACAGGCTGTGGCCCAGCAGTTGTGGCACTCATTCTGCTCTTCACCAGCATCTGTTTCATTCTCTTGAGGGGAGAAGTGTCATCAATTCTGGATAGAGGCTTAAATATAAAAGCCTGAAAACAAGCAAAAAATCCTGACCTGACCTTCATACTTGGTTTTATATCTGCAGTAGATGAAGGATTTCTCTATCTGAAACATAGAGACCAGAGTCGCTATTCCCTTTGATTTTAGCTATCCATGCTGCCATATACAGTTTTTTAAGTACATGTTTTCCAATTTCTCATCAACATTATAATCATCAGCTTTTCTGAAACCTGTTTCTACAGAAGCTGCAACTTGCTATTCCAAGGTTCCAAACAGAACTGCAGAGGAGAATGACTTTCTACCAGTAGAGCTTCGAATACAATGCTAAGAGCTGGTCATGGCTTCACAGTAGTGCCAATCGTTACAAAAAGTAGAACAGCCTTTTGCTTACAGGAGTCTCTAAAATTGCTTGACAAAATGGTGTATAGCATTTGTGAGTCCATGGTGAGTGGTGGTAGCATTGCTGTGTAACATGCACACGGACACACACAGAGTAGCCTGTGATCATGAAGGCACAGGATCATGTGCCAAAGAATGGTTTAATTACACTGGCATCTAATCAAACCTTTAAAGTCTAATAAGAGCGTATGACACCTCATTCAATATAAAGAAAGATCTGTGTTAAACTTCGGACCTAGAACTTGTAATCAGCATGTAAACTTTTATGTATGTAGCTTTATGCCTCAAGTCTGCTTTTAGCCCCTCAATAGTTCTTCATAAAATAAATAAAAGGAAATTCTCAGGCAAAGAAAAGTTTTGCTAACTTAATGCTTGTATTTTAATATTGCTAAGTAAAGCAACGATGGCAGGAACTTCAGACCAAGAGAATTATTGTTAAGCAGCAGAAATATGGAAATGATCAGTTAAAAGAATGTAGATAAACCATATTAACATGCTTCTAAACTCATGCTTTCTCTCTCAAATATAGTTGTGTGAATTCACATTCATGAAGTTTGTTCCATTCCCTTCTTGTTTTGCAGAAATGTAAAACCAGCGTTAAAATGTTTCTTGCTACAGATGGGAAAAATACAGATTTTTCTTACTCAGTTGTAACTTCAAAACTTAGGGAAGTTCAAAGTGCTTTGAAGGCATAATGGCAGTTTCTTCATAGTGATAAAATCTGGACAAAAGTGAAACGTGGCAAAAGATCCATATCTCAGTGGAACATTTCTCATTGCTTTTATTTATTTTTAGAAGTAGGGTATTTGTGTATTAATGGCCACTTGCCTACCTACTCTCAGGAGTCATATAAACCTTGCATAGAACATGCTTCAGTAGATGCCAGCAGAATAAGACCAATTTAAGTTTAACATTTGGATGCTCTCAATGTTGTTTGTAGCCTCTGCTGCTTCCTAATGAGTACAGCTTTGTAGCTTCTGCAGAAAGAGTGGGGAAGTGGGGAAGAAAATTCCAGCAAGTCGGGTAAACAGGATGATTTATAACACCTAATGCCTAAAGCAAATACCAAACTATTTTACAGTCTATTTTCCTCACATGTGGCAACTGTTGGGTCAACTCTTGTCCACTTTGTGATACCACTTAAGTAGCAGCCCTCAGTTGATACCTCTTGGGTAACATGACTCAATTTGAACAGCTGCTAAGTTGCTTGTTTTGCCTGGTTGTAGTTTTGCCATCCTTTAATACTGTTCTTTGCAACTTCTCACTGCTCTCTGTGCTCTGTTCTGCCAGCCACTGTCTTTACCATGCCACGCTGGTGAGTGGTTCCTGCTGCAGCAACTCAGAGCAGATGACACTGAAAATAACAGAAACATCTAATATACATGTGGATGTGTATTATCTTCAACAGCTTGTCCTACTTTGCAGCATACAGGGAATTTGTGCGTAATAGTCTTTTATTCACGTTTAGTGAAGAGATTGATATTTTTTTCTTGGCCTTGGCAATCAAGTCTTACAGCAGTTGGCAAGTAGAATACCTATCTTGGGTCTGTCCTTTGTCACCACTGTTTGTCCTCTGCCTCCTGCGTGCTAGGAACAGGGACCTTGCCCTAGTGCCAGACTCGAGGTGATAGTTCAGCACTCTCATTGCCAGTCGCCTCTGAGTCATGTCTTCCCTCAAAGCAGTCTTTCTCAACTTTTTGGCCTGTCAGTCAGTCTTCATGCAGCCCCAAGTCAATTCATCTGCCTGTGAGGAACCAAACTGCTGCCAGCAGTGAGAGGTAGGTAGCAATTCCCTGGCTAAGATAAACATACCCAGCCAGGTATTACAGCCCACTCATGTTCCCTCACCACTCCTCACATTGAAGGAATAGAACTTCTACGTACTTCTTCCACCCACTACCTCTTTGGAGCTTTTTATACCTTCCTAGTTATAATCCAAAATTTGAGAAACACTACTTTAAAAATAGCATGCAACAAATGATGAAGGACCTCCTTCCATCCCTCAAGACCCAGTATTTGACCTTTCATTTACCATACTACTTTATAGTACTATAATTTCACGTACAATTATCTACACACAGCATCTTAAATCATGCATCAAATGCTTTTTAAGAGCCACATTACCAACTAGCTGCTCAGCTTGCTGAAATTAAAAACCAGATATGTTGTTTTATTTACAATATAAAATCAGAATGTGGTTTTGGTGTAGATTGCTGTAATAAAGAGGAAAGGTCTCTTTGGTGTTCTTTAATTTATCACACACTGTAAAATGTCCAGCCACATTTTGCCTAGTAGCAGAGGGAGGAGAAATAGTAGCTCTTGGCTGAAGATTAAAAAGTCTTACCCACCATGAATGTATTTTGAGATCCTGCACTTTTGGGAGCAAATCAGCTACTTATCTGCTTCTGGGATCATGCTCATTTGTAACCACAGTGCAGGTTCTGTGGCTTTTAAAATTTTTTTTTGTTAGTCTGCCTAAATAAAATCATTGATATCAGATGAATGTCAGTACCGTGCCATTAAAATCACATTAAAGAGGTCTTGAGGCTAACACTTTTGGCTTTGCAGAATAAATTGTATCCTGTTCTGATTTTTCAGATTCTTAATGTCTCAAAGCCTGCTTTTTAGGCACACTAGAAACTAAAAATAATTAAGTGATGTGAATTGCAGCTGTATTGTGCTCATGCCCTAGTCATGTAAAGCCTTGTCATTATTCCGCTAGAGTGTTTCCCTGAGAGCTGCATAAACAAGCTATGGCCGATGGCTTTCTGTAGCTTGTGATCAGGCTGTTTAATCTCTGCTTATCCGTCAGGAACCTTCAGAATTGCTATTTCACAGCAAAGCTTTTAGTACAAGTACATCACTTGGTTAACTGCATCAGTAAACAGAAATATTAGTAGTGAATCACAGAATGATGCAAAGACTTCTTACATCATCTCACTCCTCTCACTGGTAGAATAGGAATAATTATTTTATAAAAGCTTCATCTGTCTGACTAGGCAACTGTGGTAAATCCTACTCACTGAAAAGCATGGTCAGCCTTTACAAGCTCTCCCTAGGAGAAAGATTTCCCTTCATTCATCCTATCTTGTCCTGCTCCCTGTTTCTGCCTACTAGTCTCTTTCTGTAGATATCTCAAGATACTGCCTCCAAGCCAGCCACACCACAGAATATTTCTTAACTATTACCCTTAGTCATTTCGGACAGTATGTATCCAGGAACAGGTATTTCCATACAACATGCAATAAGATAGTTGTTACGAAGAGACAAGTTAAAAGAAATAGACTAGTGCAGCAGAAGTGGCAGGTGCCAGCTGCTATATTTTTCTTGAAAGCAAGTTCTTCATTAAAAATCATCAAACCTTTCCCTTGTAACACAAGCCCACTTATATTATCGTGTTGCCAAAATACTTTCATTTTAGCAAGCTAGGGTTTTGGGGAGAGCTTGTGGGTTTTTTGGTGGTTTTAGTTCGTGTTTTGTTTTGCTTTGGTTTTTTTAACTGAATACAGCACATTATGTCAGTACTGGACAAAGAAACATTAGTTGAATCAGTTGTTCATCACATTAGACATACACATACATGGGAAAATGTCTTGCCTCCTTCTTTATGAGGAAATTCCTTACACATGCCAGATTTGAATTGGTTTGCTTTTGCTGAACATTATGTTGCAAACTCATGTCAAATGTCCTATCCAGTGTCTTTCTCCATCACTTAGAATTCTTTGTTTTCGTACTTTGAAAGAGGTGACAGTAATCTGCATTTCCCAAACAATACAGGTAAAAAGGAAAGGGAAAACTGTTCTGACAGAAAAGGATGTGGCAGGGAGCTCTTAGATAAAATTGTGAAAGAAAGATAGACCAAAATATTAAGGAAGGTTGGGGGGAGTAATGGGAGATCCAGTGATGGTCCTGTGAGGGTTAGTTAGAGGTGCCACGGTGTAGGGCATTCAGACCTAGACAGAGCTAGCTTGTACTCTGGGAACAATGTATATGACTTAATGGATTTCTCCCATCTTTTATTCATTACTCCGCTTAGTCCATGACTGGAGCCTTTCATTCTATGGGAAAAACATGTGTGCACAGCAGAAGAGTGGATGCTTGCCTGTGTTTTTTTAAAGGGCTCGTAGTTGCCTGCCAAATTGCTCTTTTATTTTGATTTCATGTATTTTTGAATATCACACAAAAGCTTTGAAAGTGGCTTACCCAAACATTTCAAAATCCATCCAGACAAATTAGGAAGGGAAGGTGTTTACTCTCTAGCTGACAGCCCTTGTGTCTTATATCTCAGCCTGCAGTAGGTCTTCTCAGCTATCATCAAGATGCTCTCATAGCAGCTGAATATATATCTTCCTTTGCTCATTTTATTATCTCATGAAACTTGACAAACTACAGCATAAGTTATCTAGGATTCTTTAAATAATTGCATGTAAATCCTTTATTTGCCACTTCTAAATATTTCTGGCAGTGTTTTGTGGTTTTGGACTATGGAGGAAACAAAACAACAACAACAAAGTATAAATTCACCCACTGACTT